>PVJD01006851.1:0-92289 GCA_004026545.1 Mormoops blainvillei
GCACGGCTCAGTGCCGGGAGAGACCCTCTCGACCCGTGATTTCTGCCGCCGAGGAGAGCGACGCCGTGGCGACTGAGCACCGGACTCCCCTTCTCGATGTGCCGAACATTTACCAGAATTAATGCCACCCCTTCTCAAACTGTCCCAGACCACGGCGCAGGAGCGGTCACTTCCAAACTCACTTCACTAGGCCAGCGTTCCCCTGCCATCCCAGCCAGACAAGGGTACCACAAGAAAAGAAAGCCGTGGGCCCATATTCCAGTATTCTGCCCAGCCACAGGAGCTAGGCCAGAATAACAAAAAATAATGGCATCCAAATCAGGGAGGAGGAAAACTGTATCTGCCTGCATATGATAGGATCTTATAAATGGAAACTCATAAGGCTCTATCTGAAAGCAATTAGAACTAATCAATGAACCGCAAGATACAAATCAACATACAAGATCTATTGTGTTTCTATACACTAACAGCAAACGATTTGATAAAGAATTTTTAAAATCCTGTCTACAACAGCAGCAAAAGAATGATATATTTAGGAATAAACTTAACCAAGAGGTGACAGGTCTGTAAAATAAAACTATAAAACACTGATGAGAAAACTGTAGAAGACAGATAAATGGAAATACAGCTCTCATTAATGGACCGGAAGAAGTAATATTGTTAAAATATCCATACTACCCAAAACAATCTCCACATTCAGTGCAATCCCATCAAATTCCAATAAAGCGGGGCATGAAAATTAACAATCAGAAAAGGTTGTGGTTCTACTGAGGCTCAAAAGCTCATAGTTCCTGACCATTAATTTCAGAGAGACAAGAAGGCAAGAGAACAAATGAGTATCAACATTACGGCATCGGTGTCAAAAACACAGAATTCTGAGTGTGGCTGAAGGCATATGACGAACATTGGCATTAGGTAGATAGGAAGCCTGTAAACTTTTTGGGAGAGTTGGACTTCCAAAAAGAACAAGGAGTCTGTGACTCAGACTTCAAGTGACACTTGGATTCCCAGGTATTTTTCCTCCACATTCTTAAAAAGTCCCTTTTTACTATTCAAGAAAGCCTATGGCAGGGGCCTGTTGCATATAAGAAAGGAAAGTGCACGTTTTGGCTGTGAATCTAAAAACTTTCACACCAAAGTTATGAAATTGGATAATCAAAATAATGAAAGATGGAAACTAAGGAATGTTTTAAGATGTAAGAGCGAGACCCACAATCCGTCGCGCTGCGTTCATGCTCCCATCTACCGCCCCACGTCCTCGGCCGGGAAGTCCTGTCTTCCTGTGTCCTGTTCTTCTTTAAAGGCAGGAATGTAGTAATGGGAGTTCATCTGCCCAGGGGACGCTCCAGATTAGTAGCGGGACTATCTAAACCTGAGATCAAGGAAGTTATTCTCCTGTCCTCTTGGGCACTTACGGTGTCCAAGCCTCTGACCTCGGCGCTCACCGGGAGGGAGGAGATAAAGGTAAAGAGGCCCCCGCCCGTTTGGCCACAGTGAATTCGTAAATTAATCAACCCGCTCAAGTAGTTGAGAGTAGACAGTGTGTGTGTATCTCTCCGATGCTGTTAGGCTCCCAAATAGCCTTATTAAAATGCTACTCTAATAAACTCTACCCTGACTAGCTTCAAAACAACACACACCGGAGTGCACTTCATTATCAGCAAACTACAGGCTTTGCCCGCGTCTCCAAAGCAGGTGACAGTTTGATTTTTAAGTGGCTCACTGATACTTTGCGTTGCTGCAGCACCATTGAGACCAAATCTCCAAGCACTCTCCGAAGTGTTAATTGATGACAGCGCACAACGTCCCCCAGAGTGCGGCCCATTTTGCAGCTGCCCGTTTCAGAGACGCAGCTCCCAGGGGTTCGGAGGCTGGGTCCAAGTCCCACTCAGAGAGCAGCTGTGAAGCTGCGGACCGAGCCCCCACTTCGAAACTCTCAGTCCCGAGCCCCGTCAGCCGGGACTCGTTTCCTCACACTGCGTGTTCATAGCCAAACGCGTGGACACACATGGCCTTGCAGAGGTTTCTCAAGCGGAAGTCGCTGCGGGGAGGAAGAAGGCCCGTGATTCCGACGGGCTTTGCCACTGGTCTGGTAATGGCTGGAAGTTTCTAGCTGATGCAGAAGCTTAAAACGGGGGCGTTCCCTATAAAACACACCAATTATTCGAAAGGGTGCATTATTGAAAGAGGGAAAAGTGACGTTTGGCAATATGGGATTGAATATCACTTTAAAAGTTCAAACCTAACATTTAGGGAAACGTCCTGGTTGTAACTAATCTCTGGAGTACATGCAGCCCGATGGGTGTGCCCACAGGCTCTGGGGCCAAAGAGAGTTGAATTACAACGTCAGGGGTTGCCATTTCACTGCCCCAGACATGGAAATATTCCCAAATCCACCCAAGATTGAGATTCCTCATTTGCAAAATGGAGGCACGATCTAACGGTAAAACATACATAAACACACATGGACGAAGAATGCCCGGTTCTTATCACAGGAGTATTCCATTTCTCTGAGTGGTGAATCTGGAAAGTTCAACTGGAGTCTTTTGGCTCTCTAAATTTAATTTTTTTTTAAATATGCAATACATGTAAATGTTACCGAATTAAATTTTACAGAGTATAAAATTGAAGAAGTGCCCTTTGCTCGCTCCTGAGTGACCAAGATATGCTCCAAAAAGAACCTCCAAATTTCTTATGTATATTTTAAGAAATATTTTATTTATGCATTTTTCTCATGTAACAACAAAAAAAATTATATCTAATATGGATTGGCCTAAAGTTTGATTCTTATTTAATATTATGTATTAGAAATCATATCATGTGAGTATGGTTAGGGCTGTTCTTTTTAATGACTATATATTATTTCTTTTTAATGACTACTTCATTAACCATTACCATAATTGATGGGCTGTAATTTGTTTTAAGTCCTTTCCTATCATGATTAGTTTTAAGGAAATCTCCTTGTACAAATTTCATGTTTTACATATGCAAATGTTTATAATAGGATAAATATCTATAGCAAAATTACTATGGCAAAGTATATTTTTTAATTTTGACAGATATCGCTGAATTTTCTTGTAGAGAAGTCCTCAAATTTGACAGTTCCACCTGCGTTCCTCACCCTGCTGACACAGTGGGGGAGGTTCACAGTGTGGGTGTGTGAAACACAGTGTATTCTTGTGTTACTGTTTACTAATTATTGTATTATTTTCATTCAAACATCTGTAAACCTACTTTTGCCCCATCCTATACGGTACAGCATCAATTGTTTTCCTTTTGCAAACCTTATAGGTTTATGTGTCTTATTAATTAGAATGAATAATATATTAAAATTAGAAGGCATAGATAAACATCACTAACTACAAAGAGTAACTACTATTAATGCTTAATTTTGACTACCATTATATGTGTAATCCTTAATAACATAAATATCATACCTTCCCAATATCATTGCATGAATTTACAGTTGTATTGTACAGATAAATATAATTCCCAAGATTCATTCTAAAACACCATTAATTTGTTTCTGAAGTTTTGAGTGATGTTTATATAACATCAAACTGTTTTATCATCCCTCAGCTACAACAATGTTCCTAATTGCCTTTAGAGAAGATTAAACACTAGCCTAAGATATACTGTTGGGATTTGGGATTTATATTTGAGATATTTGGTGCAAATTTTTGAACCCCATATCTATTGAAGTTTTGTGGGAATGAAAGTTTGTTTCTCATGGGTTGTACATTCACCTGTATTTGTCTCTCTGTTGAAAAACAAATTATTTTTCACTTTGTCACAAATGCAGGTGGAGCACAGTGTGTGTGAGGGTGGGGTGCGTGGTGAGCACTGTTGACATTATTATGGTCTTGGCTTCATGACTGAAATAGTGGCAATGACGTCCACTGATGTCTCCTGTGTTTTCAAGGGACAGCATCTTACTTTAACGTGGCTATGCCAACAGACTGCAGTTGACATTTGTGGAATTGGTGTTTATTTTACATGTGTCTATGAGATAAAAGTTTAAGCAATTATTACTATAACTCTTCGACCTCAATTATGCTGATAGTTCAAACACAGTATTCTTTATAGCCTTGACAAGTTCTGTAATTGAATCACCGCCACCCCCTCCTTCCTTTTCCTTCATTTATGGAGTTAGAGAGCTCAAATATTTCTGCGTTTGCACCTCTAGCGATAAAAGCAGCCTAATGAGAGACGGGGGAGGGCACCGCAGAGTGGACTGATGGTAAAGTTCACAGGGTCCTCCCCAAATACGAAGTTTCTCTAATTCGTTTACATCTTGTGTTACATCCCATATTACCTTCTTTAAAAACGTGTCTCTATTCACATTGTTGCATAAAACTGATACTCTCTTACCTGCTACCCTTGTTGGGTGACTTTTCATATCCTTGCCACACATAAGCCCTGGACACAGTTTGAGAAGGAGCTGATACAAAGCCCATCGTGTGTCAAGTGACACACAAGGCAATTTGTTAAGTAATCAGCTAAGTTAGTCCTCTCTCCCTTCTTCCCTCCCGTCCTCCCATACATCATTTCTTCCTGTCTCAAAGTGTTCTGATTCTCTGCAGAAGTTTGTCTCTTTGCTCATCCCCAGCTTTTGCATCACAAGGGCCAAAGTTTTAGCCCTTCAGCTGTATTCGCCACATGGCTTGCAGGAAGAGTCCAGTTCCCACACGGGACTCCAGTCTCACCCGGTCGTCTCCGAGCGTGGTTCCCAGAGCCGTGTCCACATCATGCCCTGGGAGCTTGTTAGAAATGCAGGTTCTTGGGCCCCAACCCAGAGCTACTGTTTCAGAAACCCCGGGGGTGAGCTCAGGGCTTGGTGTTTGTCAGTCCTCCGGGTGGCAGCGGGCACCTGGCTCCAGTTTTAGAATGTGGCCACTTCCTCTTTGCAGAGCAAAGGACCTGGAAGGCCTTACTCTAAGGTTTCTACTCTTGCTCTCAATATAAAAAATAGCAAAAGGTAGTAAAAGTATAATTAGCATGGCTGATCATAGAGGACAACGAAAAATAATGCAATTTTGACAGCTCAGATCAGATTCTTCTGTTTTGTTCCACAAAACACTCGGGTGATGCTACCCATCCCTGAAAAAGACCAAGTATAGTGTGTTGTCATAGTGAGGAGAGCCTGATGGCAGACCACAGGTATTAAAGAGCACAAACCAATACTCAAATAATCTATGCTTCTACAAAGTTATCTTTGGATTCTAGGGTGGAAAAGTTTGAGAAGAGAAGAGATATGGCAGAAATTCTAATTCCTAGGTAATTGTTGCCGGAGGTGAAAATGTAGACAAGCCTTTCCAAATGGTGTTGAAATATGAACACAATTTCTTTTTTCTCTCCAGTAAATTTCCATAGTCATTTCTCTAAATTCCCGTTCTGTCATGGAACGTTCTTTGATTTGCTGACACGTATTCTGCATAGCCAAGAATAGAGGCTCTCCGAGATTGTGGATTTTAACAAATTTCAAAGTTCTGAACATATGGCTGTCGTTGATTGGATTTATCTAGCATAACAAGAAACTAAGATTTCCTTCAGCAAAGCACACGCTGAAGCACCACTCCACGGACAGCCATCAGCTAAGGACAGTAAAGCAGGAAGGACCATGAGAAATGCAAATAACAACAATATAATTAAACTGTAAATGTGATGGAGAAATTTATGTGAAAGTGCCTGCAGCCCCAGTATTCTTACATCTTTTCCCCTGTTTTTAAGGCAACACCAAAATTGTTGCTTCTGAAAATATTTATAGCCTGTCAAGAGAAAAGACTAGAATCTATGTAGCTATGTATCCCTGAGGAAAATGTTAGTTTCAAAGCACTATTGATGGAAATGTTGTTGCCTCTTCTATTTTTATGGAATGGGTTGCTTATGCTGATAAGTTTATTGGTGTTAAAAACACAATTATCTAAAAGCCACGGGCATTAAAAACACCAGTGCATTTTTGTAATGTTATTATAGATACAGGTTTATCTTTAATATAGGAGACATAAGTCTTAATACAAAGATTCCTTTTTATGTGAAGAAAAATAGGACAATAACAACAAAACGATTTAGGGGGAAGTGCGACATGGTTATTAGGAGACAGTGTTAAAAGAAAGCAGATTTTTACAGGGACATATTGCTATTTCTAATAAGATGTACAAAAATTAGAACGTGTCCACATTTTCACGGTCATAGATACACACACACAAATGAAATGTTTCCTCTCATTGGTTTTCATCTGATGTTATATAAACACTGAGATGAATATATGAAGTGTCAAAATATCCCTATAAACAAACAAAACTACCATAAAAAATAACCAAGTTACATCATTTAACCTAAAGTAACGTATCAGGGACTGTAAATGTTCTGGAAAGAAGAACTTGTCCCTAATTAATGGAAGATAATTATTGTCATTATTGTTTGCCCAAGGAAAGAGAAAAGGCTCAAAGATGACAGGGGCAGTTTAAATAACAGTAAATGTCAGAGAAAAGGGCCCTGCAAACCTGTGGTACGATTTCATACGATATACTGTCATCTCCAAGCTTTATAAGAAAGAGATGATCATCGCGTCTAGGTACACAAAATGCCCCGAAGGGTCGGAGCGTGACAAGTACCAGCAGGCAGTTTGTTTCAGTCGGTCTGTTACACGTGACAGGCATTTGCCCAGATCACACAGTCTCATTCATTCTATTTAGGTGATCACCACGCGGCTTCCAGAAGTAATATATGTCAACTTTCCGTAATAAAAACTGATGATATAAAAAGGGGAAGAGAAGAAAGGAAGGAAAAAAGAAAGAGATCCCATGGCTTCATCGTGATAAAAACACAAACAAAAATAAAACACACAGACAATCTGTAGAAGTTGGGCCTATTTAACATACCCAGCCCCGGAGTCATCCTTCAGTCTACTTTGTGTCCCTCGCATGCCACCCCCGCTATGTAATAATCCTGCCTCAACAGCCTCCCTAAAGCACAGGGGCCCTGATACAACACACCGGTTCACAGGTGATTTTGAGAAAGTGATTTCCTGTGGCTCCAACCGGGATGTCCGTTATTTCTAGGAGGAAGGTTGTTGCCAGTTGTCTCTCATTCTTAAAAATTAATTTTTAAATTATAGTTGACACACAATATTATATATGACATTTGTGTACCTTAGAAAGTGATCATGTTGAGTCTCGTAACCACCTGTCACCGCACAAAGTGAGTACGCTGTCATCGGCCGTATTCCTCATGCTGTACATTATGTATCTTAGAACTGGACGTTCGTACCACTTATGCGCCTTCCCGTTGTTCACCCCTCTCTCCACCCCCCTTCCTGTGGCAACAAATAGAAACAGACTCATGGACACAGAGAACACCTGACGGTCACGATTGTCTCTTATTCTCCCAGGGAAGGAGTCACCAAGCTGGGATTTATCACCAAAGAGAGAATAAGAGTCTTTTGGGTGGGCTTTCCCATATTTTTCACCAATTTCCTGTGGATTCTAAGCAACACATTGTTGCCCAGGAATTGAATCAGGGTGAGAATCTGGGATCTGAAGGGGAAAGAAACTTCAGCCAGCTGAGTGAGCTCACATCCTGCCAATTCTCTACGCAGCTCACCGATACATACCCTCCCCTCTCTGCACGAGAAAGTGACAGGGAAGCTCGCAGCCTCTGAACACAGTGGGCAGCCACATGCACCCCACCGACACCCTGCCCACCTGACATACCGACCCAAAGAGATGCCATGTTCATTCACCCATCCAAATGAGTCTTCTAGTAACCCTTCCTAGTACAGGATCTGGCACAAATAACACCCCTTTTTTATTACCAACTCTTTTATTACAAAACCATAAGCACGTAATTCTGAAACATAACAATATGACACTCAAATATGCCATATGACATTTTAGGTGAAATGCTCAAATTAAAACTATAAATCATTACACCCGTTTTATAACCCTACCAGCCACTCAAGCAGGCCTTCCTTCTGCCGGACCCTGCACGTGCAAGGAGCCCGTGCTTGTGCTGTAGATTAATAGTGGGGTTACTCTGGGGGCTTTTGCTGTATTCTGGGCTGTCAGCCCTCGCCATACACGTGTTTGCAGTGTCAATAGGACACAGACAGACACCAAATTTCTCTTAAATGGTACTTTGAAGAGGTTTGTTAATTTGGGGTTTTTTTCCTGAAAAATCTCTTTTCTGATTGATGTTTTAATATACTGATAAGACATGACTTTTCCCTTCAGAGTGATATAAAACTAGTAAGGTCTAGGTCATGAGCCTGCAGCAATAAATGGATTTTGGAGAGGTTTTCTGAAATGATATTGGATGATACTATCTCATCTCCCACTGTGACAGTTATCATTATGGTCCTCAAACTAGTAGCACTGTTGAAACTCCACCAGAAATAATGGGATACTTAGAACTTTTGCACAGTGTATTTGACACATTAGTGAGGAAATCCTAAGTTGACTTACAAAAAGCTAATCCAATTTCTGTGCTCTCTGTTCATTTTATTTGTCTTCTAAGTGAGTCAAAATCAATGAGAGCACCATGTCCCTCGAATGGAAATCGGAGATGCTGACCAGGGAGTGGAGAAGGCCACCATCCTCGTGGGCATGGTTTCACTCTTGCTGTCGTTGGTCCCATTCATTCTCCTTGAGATCCCCACTGAGAGGCTGTAATAGCCAGTGTTGAACTCAGTGCAGGCTTACTACATTCCTCCAACCGCCCCCACACGGGCGACATAAAAGCACCTGCTAATCAGCCCATGTTGCAGAGCCGTGGGAAGGCCGGGGCGCACCGGGGCTGCGCTGACGCACGCTGCGGCGGTTGGGGTTCGCACGCTGCGCTCAAAGCAGCACGCCTTTGTTCCCGGCTCTTCCATTGCCCAGGCCTGAGAATGACTCAGCAACATGGCAGGATGCTCTTTCCAAAAACGGGAAAATCTTTTGAAGTCGAGTTAGCTTGTAGTTGGTGCAAAAGGTGAGGGAGAGACATGAAAGCATTGGGACAAGCAGTGTGCAAAATATTATGTAAGAGCTATTTGGGGGATTGACGTCCTAGTTTATGAGGTTACGTAAAAACGAACAAAGTAAGCTTGAGGTAGAATAGCCATAACCCATTACGTAAATCACATAATTCTATAAAGTACTTGTATGGAGTGAGAGACGGCCTTCACTCCATTTGTATGTCCATTCTGGAAGACCAGTTTGACTTAAAACAATTTCCAGGGACCTCTCTCTACACCAAGATAACACCTATAGACAGCAACAGCCAGCCAATATGCCTGCCTAGACTTTTTCGGGTCCCCAGTTTCCCGTGGTCGGTTCTGGCTTCAGATCGCAATCTGGACTCGCACCAAGTTCAAAACTGCAGAAATAGGGGATGTTCCCTTCTACATTTCTCAACATCAAGTCTATTGTGCTTTAATCATTAGGTTGCTTTTTGCAGATATATTGACATTTTATATTTTATATCACAGATTTGATGAATCAGTTATCTTGATATTTTTGAGCGGTACTTCCAAGGAAAAGTAGCTGACTCTAAGAAGTGCGCAGATCTTCTAAACTTCAAAAGTGATACGTTTTTATGGATTTCAAATTTACAATTATTGTTGTAGATTACAGTTTCAGAGGTAGATGTACTGGCTTTTTTTGTAAATATGTTTTGAGGACTAAGTAAAAGACTTTCTATTACTGGTTACTTAGCATGTATTTACTGTTTATGTGGTCTTGGCATAGCTCCGTCTCCCTCCGCGGAAGTGGAATTGTACTTGACCTGCAATATTATGACAATTGGTAAAATAATTCATCTGAAGAACAATTTCTTTTTTAAAAAAAGATTATTTATTTATTTATTTAATTTTTAGACAGAGGGGAAGGGAGGGAGAAAGAGGGAGAAAAACATCAATGTGTGATTGTTTCTCGGGTGCCCCCTACTGGGGACCTGGCCGGCAACCCAGGTCTGTGCCTTGACTGGACTGGGAATCGAACTGGCAACCCTTTGGTTCACAGCCAGTGTTCAGTCCACTGAGCCACACCAGCCAGGGCTGAAGTGCAGTTTCTAAAAGTATTCAGTAGGTTTTTGAGAATTTAGCCTTTACTAGAATTTGTATTGCACTTAAGCTTGTTCACATATTTTTTGACCTTCTTAATAGTTTTATGAAGTAGACAAGATTGAGTAGACCGAAACTAATTTGAGAGTGCATGAACTGTTTAATTTCTTTATTTCTGGAGGATATGAGTAATCTTATAAAGAGAGATTCAATAAAACGAGAGTCACAACAACATTACAAGATTTTCAAGGTTACAAAATCAATTAGTGATAAACCTAGGGGCAAGGTTTCAGGTGCCCGAATTTCAGTTTAACTTTTTATTCTAGTGATACACTCAAAATATATATAGACATGATTCTCTTCTAGAGAGAAGGTCCTCAAAGGGTAGAACTGTGTTTTGTTTTAAAACCATAAGAAAAGTTGTAGAACTGACAGTGAATTTTGATTTTAATAAGTGCCTGACAAAAAAATTCTCATTTTTACTCCTTGACACCAATAACTAGTTGAATAATATTTTTGGACCAAATCTTAATTAAGCAACAAGGATTATCTTTTAGGTGATGTGGAAAATTAGCCAAGATCCTATTCCCTAACTTATCCGTAAACTTTTTTTTTTTTCTCAACAATTTTCATCTGT
This sequence comes from Mormoops blainvillei, assembly GCA_004026545.1. Classification (NCBI taxonomy): domain Eukaryota; kingdom Metazoa; phylum Chordata; class Mammalia; order Chiroptera; family Mormoopidae; genus Mormoops; species Mormoops blainvillei. The sequence goes on from PVJD01006851.1 coordinate 10,683, forward strand.
TGATCTAAAGGAACTCAGTTCTTCCCATTATGGTGTGGACAATATTTTCCAATGACAAAAGCACACCTTCGTATGGTCCTTGTGTCCCTAGGTCACATAACTTTATGGTCCATAGGCAAGGGCTTGGAGCTAATGTCATATGAAACGACAAACCTAATTCAAGGCCCATAAAACAGATTCTTTCTGCCATTGACCTGGATCGCGGGGGGAGGTTTAACACCATCCTGTGCAAGGCCCCTCAATGGAACACGGAAGCACCACAGGTCTCCGTGGGAAGGCCAAGATCAGTGACACAGCTAATCTGAGTCACCTGTTTGCCGGCTACTATGTAGCATCCATATCACCTGGGACACATAAAATAGGAAGTGACAAAGATAAGGACAAATCCAGGTGTAGTCCCAGTTTAAAATGGGCATTTTAATCGAAGCCGAAATGTCCCCCGAGACAAAGATGACTGGTGTATGACGGAAGATTGATGAAAAGGTAGACCGCGAAGGGCTCGAAGAGCATCCTAAACGGATTTCGAGAAGTGCAAGTCCAGACTAGCAGGGCGCGTGGTGCGCAGACAAAGTGCTTTCTTGCGTTCTGTGGGTCCGTTAACCCATCCGAGGCTAATTCTCTCCTCTGCCCTCAGGCAGACCCAGTGCTCTGTGTGTGAGGTGGGACTGGTCCCTCACAGGTAATCAACACCTCTCTGATGACCATAGTTCTGCTTTAAAAAAATCTCTGGTTAAGTAATTGTCGGGTATACCGCATGTAAGAATAAGCTCTTTCGTACCACGTTTAGTGTTGAAGTCGCTTCCCACGCCCAGCTGTTGAAGGCTGGAAGGTGGCAGTGCTGCAGGGAAGCGGGGGCCTCCTGCCTTCCCACGGCGCCCGCCGGCCCTTCTCCTCCTCCGTCCCTCGCAGCAGGGTCCCTGAGACCCCTCAGGGTCCCGAGTAGGACAGGGAAGGTCTCTTTGGGTGAATCAATCTGCTACTGGTTGGTGTCCTCTGACGATGGCAAGCGTGGATTCTTTTTCTTCTGCCTCGTTCCCTCCCAAACTGAAAATACCTGCGCTGGAGATCTCTTCCCAGCAGTTTCTTCGGACAAGGTCCTTGTCTGGCCTCCTAAGACATGTTCCCCAGCCATGGAACATCTGCGAGGACGCCCTGAGCTTCCTTCTTGGGAGCTGTTTTTCCCCCGAGCCAGCCCTGTTGAGTGGGATGTAAGATAATGTCAAGCTAGCTGGTTCTTTTTATCTTTCTGGTCCTCACCTCCTCAGGGCCTGATGAAAAAAGTGCATTAAAAAAAAATTTTTTTGCTCCTACAAATTCTGGAGGAAATCAAGACTTCTCATTTTATTGCCTTACCATGGGAGACGCTAGCTTGTGGGAATCAGCCATCTTTTTCTAAAGTCTCTATTACACACACTTTCCTTTATTTGATCTTAGCGGTATCAATAACAGGAAGCTTCGTTTGTCACGCATGTATCTGGAGAGACTACTGCTTTGTGTATTAGAGTAGAGAAAAACAAGTGCTTTCTAGTATGAAAGTTTTTATTCTAGGTTTATCTAAACATAATACTCTCAGGCTAGAAGAGAGCCAGGGATTTTATGGTTCCCTTCACAATTATATTATCCCTCATGTAGAGACCTTCATTGCCAAAGACTTAAAATGTGTCAGCTGTTTCTCACTGAGCGTCCCCAGTAGCATTGTCTGTGTCATTCCTGTGACTGCTCACGGGAGAAAAAGGTTGCTCTGTCAATGAGACCTGGTGCTGGTCTGCTCCAAGCGTGTGGTGTGTTTGGCTTTAAGGCTCAGCCACCAGGGTTCCAGCTACCTGAATTTAGATATGGGGAATATCAGGGTGGGAAAGAGCATTCGGCAGATATCATTGAAGTCACCCCTGGGGACTGAAGAGATTGATCCTTAAAGTTTGCCATCCAAACATACTCTCTGAAGTAAAATCATAAACTTGGAGAGCGCTTATCTCTTTTAGTGAAAAAATCAATACCCACATTAATGAATTTTCACCCTTTCCTCCTCAGTGAACACCAGTGAAGTGGACGATAATGAGTCTGAAGGGGGACACATAGTGTGACCAGAAACCGGACCAGGGGCGTCTGGAACCTGGTAGGTCTGTGTTTAAATTTTGCCTCAGTCACATGCAAACGAAGCAACATTTTTAAGCTATTGGAGCCTTATCGATTTTGTCATAAAATAAGGGGAATCAGATTAATTAATTCATTATGTTGTGGTGAAAATGAATTAGGACAAATGGAAAATTTTTGGAATGTCGTAAGCACTTAATAAATGGCAGCCACCCTCATCCTCCTCATCCTCGTCATCCTCATTGTAAACGTTCACCAAAAAGAAGTAGAATAAGAGTCTGAGTTTTGTCCGCCCTCTGTATCTGTGTCGGTACGTGCGCATCTATCCGTCATCTCCAATACGGAAGATAATTAACTCCGAAGGCACAAAGATTCGGAGAACAGAAGTCCAGCAGCAGCTCTCTAGAAAACTTCATTTGCGTGATCTCAGCCGGAAAGGCCAAGAAATGCTTAAAGAACATTGAATACTAGTTTAAATAATTAGGATTTTTAAAGAAAATACTAGAACAATTTTATTAGCATCTATAAAGTCTTGTAAGCTGTATATTTAGGAAACAAATAGACATTTCAAAGTTTGTATCTTCTGACATAAAAATTGACATCAGTTTGGGGGGGGGGTGGGATTTTTTTTTTTAGTAGTTGTCTGGAGAGTTGAAAACATTGGACTCAAACTAATCTTCTAGTTCTAATCCCAGTGCTCTTTCCACGACACCCAGAGAATCACGGTCATTAAAGAGTAGCTCTTCACTGTGGTCTGTCCATTAACAGGGTCCTCACCCTGTGGGGTTGGGGGGGTGCCCAAGCCCAATCGTGCAGGGTGGGCAAAGCAGGTTTCCAGCCATGAATGGGTGGGTCGGTTTCCTCTTGTATTAGGATTTAGAATCTGCTGTATGATTTTCCATGTGAACAGCTGTTCACCTGCTTTTGCCCCTCCCTCTGCGGGAGCTCCCTGACTCTCTGCTTGAGGCCCCCCGCCCACTTCCTTCCTCTTTCCTCGGATGTGTCATCAGCGCGGCTCGGGGGCTTGGTTCATGTCCATCCGTCGGCGGCCACTGTTAGAAAAGTAATTGAATTACTTTCTTTTGTCTTTCTTTCTTTCTTTCTTTTATTTTATTTTTGCTTAAATGAGGGTTTATACTTCCTACAGTCCAATGCCATTTTGTAAGTCTAGTCGATTGTCAAGATTTACAAAAGTGTAAACACTATACTTTTAAGACCTCAGCTAACTGACAGAAGTGAGTGACTATAATTCACTTGAGAACTCTTAGGAAAGATGATTAGAGATGACACAAAACATAAGTAAGCTCCCCTTTTGTATGTGGTTGTTTTGTATACACACTATTAACCTTCAGTGCATCAGTACAGGAGTGTATCGCATAGAAAGGAAGAGAAGTGAAATAAAATCAGAAAAAGTTAGAGGCGACATTGCAGGCTGAATTGAGAGCCTTTGTGCTCCAGGCTGTGGTGCTGGAGAGTCGGTTAAGCTTTATAGTGTCTTTAAAACACAGACACGTAACAGTCGACAAATAATGAAACCATCTCCATGCTGTTACATGGCTCTTCCAAGACCCTCTAGGTGTGCTGGGGCTGTTACCACCCCTGGGGGTTCTGGTTTGCAAGATGACTTTCAATTTGCTACATTGTATTCTATCATATGATTGAAAGACACGCAGGTTGCTTTTTTTCCATTATTCACCCAACAATTTGGGACAAGATGTGAATCTGAACATTTTCCTCTTTCACCCTCTTCTTGAATAAAATGTCTTATCTCTTCTTTTCCTTGTATGTGAGAGTTGAAATGCCCAAGAAAGAAAAGGTTCACTTTCCTTTGTAGTTTTCCCAATAAACTGTTCTGTGATAATTCCTAAGACTGCCTCTTATGAAACCACATTATACTGGATGAGGAAAACAAATTTATTTTGTCTCTTGCAGAAGAATACACAGTAAATACTGACGGAATTACTACACCTGCCAACTGGCTGCTGAGTAATGCGTCAGTTAGCCATGCCATTTTTCTCTCAGAAAGTAGTGTTTCTCAGTGATTAATGGCTAAGTACATCACTAATAAGAAACTGCCAGATAAAAATAGCTGAGTTGATGATCTAAGAAAATATTCGAAGTGGAAACAAAGTCACAGGAACTTCCCCATGAATCGAGTGGAGGCAGGGCACATGTAAATTATAAAACATGCACACATCTCAAGCCATTTCATGAGGATGATGTGACGCAGGGTTCAGGCTGGCTGGGCTCTGTGCCAGCAACGCAGAGGCTTCTGGGAGAAAGACAAATTTCACACCTGGGTAGCTTTTTGCAAATTGAAATCTGTCTTCTTTCTAGCCAAGAATTCTGGTCCTAAAGTTTTATCCTTGCTCAAAATATCCCCTCAGTGATTCCATGTCTTGATTTTGAGTTCAACTTCCTACAGAGATTTTAAGGCTATATGTGCGTCAAATATTATCTAAAAAATAATACTCTCAGTACAGAAGAGAGCCAGGGATTTTATGTTTCATTCCCAATTATGTTAGCCCTTATGCTACAGACAGACATTCAGTGCGAAAGACATTATTTATTTGTTTTTAAATTTTATTCTTTTAATGCCTTGAATTTTTTTTTTTTTTTTTGGATGAGCTGAGAGAAAGAGGCTTGTACTTGCTGAGGATCGGCAAGAGGAGGTCCCCCGCCCCTTGTAATTCTTAGCTTGAGGAATTTATTTTAGTATTCCGCCTCTGTCCTTTCGGGAAATATTTGTAACATAATACCACTTAATAGCTAATTGCTGACATTATCCTAGAAGCAAAAACTAAATTTAAAGTAATAAACAAATGGATCATTCTTATACAAGTGTTTTTCATATGTTACAATATCTCGCCAATATTCTGAACTTGAAAAATAAGCTATGTTTTAATAGGAAGAAGGGACAGAGAACAATAAGCATTTATAATTAAAGCCTGAAGACTAGGTTAAATACAAATGAAAAAAAACTGGGTCCCTGATCGTCATCTTCAGAACTATATTGGTAGCCGAATGGTCGTTTTCTTGGGATTTCCTTCTAGCCATGGAAAGGGCAAACGAAGAGAGGGGCCATGGAAGGAAAGACCACGCGATGACTAATTAGGAAGACCTTCTAGAAACGTGCTCACTGTGCACGGCCCGAGTGCAAAGCTGGCTTTTCTCCACACCTCTTCATGAAGTGATGGCAGTGGAATATGTAGAAACTGAATTTCAGATTAGCTTGTGGCAAAAAATACCCGCCTTCTCACTGTTTTTTAAAACACTTTTAGAGCTTTTTAACCTCAAATACTTCAGTTCCAACTCTCCCAAGCTCCCTTTCACTTCTATCTCGAATCTTGGCTAAGGAGCATCTCTCTGTATGGTCTCTTTCCCCAATCCCTTATAACAATTTGAGGTGACTTAGTGACTAGTCAAACAAGATAATTATGTGATAACATATCATCACATCAGATAACATATTTCCACTTTACTGTTAATTTTTAATTCAAAGTTCTGGCAACAGTCATTTGTTCGTGCGGCATTCAGGTTGTGGGCTCTCTCCTTGTCTCTCAGAATATACTGCAGGCAAGTGAGTTTTTTGTATAACAAGTCTTGCATTTATTCGTTAACATGTTAATAAACATATAATCCATAGCATGTTGTGGGGGCAGATTTCAAAGTAAACAAAGTTATACCTCGACACACTTTCCCCTCCTTTCAAAAACTGCCCCTGACCACACTCCCTTTCAGCTACCCCGTTCTCTTCTGAATTCTACACATCTACTGTCCCCGGATCAAACCCCAGCTATTCTGGACTGCCCCACGGAGACTGGCTTTTGTCCTCACCCTCTGTGCTTCCCGTGAGTCGTGCTCCAAGGCAAATGGAACAACAACAAACCACCACCACCTTCACCAGCAGGCAGAGCCTGTCCTGGTGTCACACAATCAGATGCACACAGACCGGAGCAGGGAACCTGTGCATGTGAGCTTTAGTGATGGTAGGACATGTAAATGACATTCGTGCCTGTAAAAGGAATAGTGGACTTCAGGTAGTTCAGCATCAGCTGGGTGACAGGCAGGGGACGGACCAGCAGGGGCAGTCACAGAAAGAAAGAAGTGTTTTCCGTACCACTCTGCTACCCTGTGACCGCAGCCTGACGGCGCTTTATTACCCTCGGTGTGGCTCCCTGATGACTTCGAGAGACAGGGAGCTTCTTCAGCTTGGGGACTGCGTCTTTGCTTTTCTGTGTTCCTAGTGCTCATCACATAGTATTGTCAAGTAAATGCATGTATGTCAAATGCTACAAAGGAATTGTTGTTTTACAAACTCTTTTCTGCCGGAAATTTTTTTTTTTTTTTTTTTGGAATTCCAAATTCCCTGGTCCTCTACCTGTAGACGTCGGTTAAGTCTCTAACATTCATAATTTACACATTGCCAGTCATACTCTATGTGTGTTGAGGACGGGGGGTGGGTGGTGCTGAGAGAAAAGAGGTCTCAGTTCACCTTTTTAAATAAGTTCAAGCCAGAGAAAGAAACGAGATATTCCGAGAGCCTCGTTTCCCTGTTCTTTCATGAGTGTGACACCCAGGTAATACCCGGCATTAAGTAACTTTCTGCTGAGAAAGTTCGAGGGCCAAAGTGGAAGCAGAGGGCGTGGTTCTGGTCTGCAGGAATCAGATTCAAGAGCGAAGATGTGATCGCTCGTGTCTTTTGAAGGAGAAACTTTGCTAATTTGAATAAAGTCTTCTGAATTTAAGATCAGTACAATTTTTTTAATATTATTTCTTGCAAAACATAGTGCCAGAAAAACAGTACAAGGGCCAGACAGGAACGGAGGCCTTTCTGATTATCTTCTGAGCACCAGCAAGCAGGGGCGTCCTGCAGCCGACAGCATGGTGTTTCTGAGGCAACTTGGAAGAGTAACACTGAGGAGGAGGATTTAGCTCCGGAGAAAGGGGACTAGGCCTGTGTTTTAAGCTCTTCTGGGGCCAGGGCACTATATAGTTTCAGCACTCAACCACTTTTTTATAAGAAAAGCATGTCATGATGGGCCTGTGGAGAAGAGAGACCAAAAACTAATTCTCAGGGCAACTTTCGGATATTAAAAAATTGACTGGTGATATCAGGCAAAATATTAGTCCATTATAATTCCTTAATAAGATGGAATTCTAAGTTTTAAAATTTTTATAAAGTCGGATTTTGTTTATCCTACTCACCTGAGTGTTTTTTAAAAACCTTCACACAAAGATTATAATTTAAGGATGTAATTGAATATTTTCTAACATATCTCTTTGATACATACTCTCAAAGCCATGTTATTCACGTAAGACTCAGGTAAGAAATATGTGTGTAACCAATTTTAGATTTTCAGTGCCCGAACTGTTCTCACAAATGTATAGATACGTTTTTATATGCTTTTTGAGCCACTGGGGATTTAAGCAGCAGAGACCATTCATGGCCTCCGAAAACATTACACCATATTAACTGACATGTAAAACACTACATTTTAGTCAACTCCGCAGAGTAAACTGGAGGAGTACTTTTGCCAAAAATAAAAGTAGAGAATGATTAAAGTTAAAGAAAATCTAAATGAGCCCATAATTCTGGCTTTATCAGAAAATACAACAAATTCAGACTTACATATTAGTGAGAAATACAAGGGAAAACGAGCTGCTTTTTAAAAAAAGTTGAAGTCTCACTTTACAAATCACTGAGTGTCAGATTTTTCCAGGAGATGCAAAAGAGTTCATCTAACTGCACTGGGGATTAGAGCAGGGAATGAATCGAAAGGAAGAGTTTTATTCAACTTGCTAGAGCATGTTGGTGCCCTGAGAGACTTTTCTATTTAGAGGAGAGTCTGTTAAAATATATCTGGATGGAAAAGAAAAGAGGAAACTGGGGTAACTAAAAACCCGTCTCTCACAATTTCGGAATTCAGGCGGGTGACCGTTCTGTTCTGTCACCTCCCCTTCCTCCTCTTCCAGTTCCCTTTAACCTTTAATCAGTTTATTCCATTTGTTACAAATACTCTAGCTTCTATCGCTTGCTAAAATCATACTGACTGCCCAACAAGAAGACTGTTTCATATCTTAGAAAAATTGGTAGTTCATTTTATCGGCCAATCGTGCGTCTCTCTCCGTGAAAAAAAAAATAGAGTCACATGATGAGACCTGAGCTCATGAGATAACTCATAGGTCATTTTCTCTTACCGTTCACACCTCGATTGGCTCACAGTGACCTTGCTCTAACCATTTCCCATGTAGTGTCATCAGTTTCCATCTCTAAAAATTAGATGTGCTGGAAGAATTCTGGTGATTGGCACTTAAAATACAGACTTTTCTATCTTTTAGAAATGTCATATAAAGCATGAAATATTCATTCCCTTGTTTAATTAAATTTATAATTAACTCTTTTGAGCTATTCCTAGCTACATTTGTGTGCCCACTATCTGCGCACAGACATAAAGTGACTGATTAGAATAGGTCACTGTTAATAGAGAAGGTATGCTGGCCTGTGTGTTTTTTATAGTGAACGATTATAGTAAATAAAGTGCTAAGTGTTGCAGACATGCCTGAACACACACAGACACACAGACACACACAGACACACACACACACACACACCCCTTTGATTTTGCTGATATTTTCTCTGTCCCTTATGCTTTTTTACCCACATGTGAAGGACCTTTGCTATTCAGATGTCATCCCCAGTGCCTAGAAGTGCAGGAGGTAAATGCAGGAAAAGGAAGGTGCGGGTTTGCACTCCTGTGTGGGACTGCTTAGCACGCGCTGGCGGGGGGCGGGGAGTGAGCAGAGTGACCAAGTCACAGCAGGGCATCTCATCCTCCGGAAGCATGGTGGCCATAGCATCTTTTTTCCTGGGGCAGCTTTGGTGAATTTCTGTGACTCGGCCCCAGACAGCACAGGCCCTGGGCAGCCGGTGGGGAGTGTGCCGATTTACAGAACAGATCGGCACTGGGCTCGCACGTCAGCCCCGCCAGCCGTGGTGGCTGTTCGCGGGCGAGTCCCCGTCTCTGGTCCCCTCGGAGGTTCCCTTAGCTGCCTGGTGTACATTCATACTACACTGTGAGTATTTCGTACTCTCCTTAGTTAGCTGTATCAGAGTCTGTTCCCTGAAACAATGAACACCAGTCAGTAATCTCTAAGAAGGCTGTCGTGTGATGACAGCGTCACCCAAAACTAGGAGTTATTTTACCGGAACTGGAAAATGTGGAAGATGCTAGAACTGTGTGTGAGTGACTGCGTGTGATTCATTTTTTCATACCTTCCATGTCAGACAGGTTGTACCCTAACGCGTGAACCAGTGAAGCTGTTCTGGTGTTTAGTTCATATCTTTTCATGACAGAGTATCCAGGCTGGGGCAAAAGTAGGGTTACAGGGGTACGTGCCTGAAACGCAGAGTGTATTCTTGTATTATTACTTACTAGTGCTTGCATCATTTTCCCGACGGACACCTGTAAACCTCCTTTTGCCCCACCCTGTAAATGGTAATGCCTTATATCGTGCTGTGTTTTCAGTGTTTCTTAAGTGCTCTCGTGTGTCGTTTCATTGAATAATTATGAAAACCCTGAAAAGAGCAGGTGTTGCCCGCGACTCCCCTGCTCATCAGAGGAAAATTCAGGCCTAGACAGGAGGGTTCCTCGTTCCCGATCCACGTTACATGCTGTCCAGAGGGTACTCTCTGTGCGCTTTCTTAGCTGCCGCTGGCCTGAAGTCTGTGGGTCTCTGCTTCTGCTCTCGTTAAGGGTCCAGGATATTGAGTCTCTGGGTGTTTTTGGCTTAGACGACAAGTAATAATAATTTAATTCATTAAATTATTAGCAAGATGTGTCAAGTCATCTCTCATACATGGAAGCTGCAGTAGCATGAGACAGGACTCGAATCTACTTAGTTTCCAGTGTATCCCTTAAAAAATTAAAGCTATATTATTTAATCATTTCCACTGAGACCACCTTACTTTATTGCGTAAGATAAATGATTTTTAAATCGTGTGTGTTCATCAAGTCTCAGGAAAGGACTTGAATTTGCCACTAACACCGTCTTTAAGAGAGAAGGTGAGATGGCACGGAACCTCCGCGGGTAAGATTCGTACTCATCGTTGCTACGAAATCATGGTGATGAGGTACCAGCGTGGGAATGGAGCCCCGTGCCCACCTGTACGTTTTGCTTTTCCGTGACAGTCTCACAGGAGCTTTGCTTAAATTCTAAGCTCTAATTTTGCAAAAGTGTGTCCATTACTTAGGAACATATTTGTGTAAACAAAGGAAAGGATACATGCTAGAACATGTGGGCAGATGTCAGATTTCTAGTCACACTGCGTGGTATTGTCTACTCAAGTCAAAGATATGTTTATGACTAGTTGAGGTGATACTTGGAAAACATACCAGGAATTACTCTTTATTTCTCAAGATTTCATATTTAAACTTTTAGCTTTGATCTGAGTGATGTTATTTTTGGGGGGAAAAAAAAAGTAAGGTAAGGCTGAAGTTATATGTATAAATGTCTAGATCATGCTTCTGACAAACTGGTTTTGCAGGTTAGTGAGGGGCACTCAGAAGCCCATGACTGTCCATCCTCCTGTCACTGGGACATGAAGGACTGTCCCGTCACTTCACAAAGCATGCCTCAGGCTCAAAGAGCCGGTGCCACCCACACAGCAACTAACTGCATCCAAAAGAATGTGAAATAGTGCACTTGACCACAATAAATTTTTTTTAAAATAATTGCTTCTGGGAAACTATACAGAAACATATACAATTTATTTTAAAAATGCCTAAAGTCAGACATTCCGAATTGGCATCGCGTTCAGTAGTTTTGAGAATCTGCAAAAGCTGGCCCTCAATTTGTTATGGTTGCTGTGAGTTGAATCTTTTCCAGAGACTTGCTGGAACTTTTAATGGATGACATGAGAAATTGTATGCTTACCCGTGGTAATGTATAACACAGGTGATACTGGAGGCTTGACTTAATCACAGGAATTTCGGTTAGTTTACACTATCATTTGGATATTTCAGAGCCCTGAGAGGACAGTTGATGGTCCACTGCAAACTTGAATCTTGAAATGTTGTATTTAACCTCATTTTTAAAGAACTGGATGTGAGGACATGTATCCAGGACAGGAATTAAAGCTCTGTAGTGAGAGAAGCAACGGGCGGAGACGGTGAAGGGGGCCGCAGGCTGAGCCGCAGGACGGAGCCAGGCTGCGAGGACAGGACACCGCGGCGTCACTCTTTCATATAGTCCCCGAGAGCCAGAGCTGACCAGCGGCATGTCTCTCTCTCTCTCTCTCTCTCTCTTCCATATAGTTTCTGTAGTTTCTATATGGATGATAAACCTTCCCATGTACGGTAAGCAGCCAAGGATGTTAATCTCTGTTGCTCCTGTAATACTGTACATCTGTTCAAAAACAAAGGTGCCAGGGAAAAGGGAAATTAGCAACACAGCTAAGAACTTTTGTCTCATTGGACCACGTTAAAAAAAATTTCTGACTCGTCGCATTCCGGCGGAACCCAAACTATAGCCATGGCTTCTTTTTTTATACTGACTTGTAACAGATTCATTGTAAATCCATAAGGATGGCGAGACCCAATTATATTTGTCAACGAAACATGCTAAATAACTCATTGCTATCCGCCTATACATTTTTTCTTTTGCAGTCCCTAAATCCTTTCTAACCTTTGAATATATTCTTCCTTATTTCATTAACTTTTAGCTTTCCTGTTATTTTTAGGTGATGCTGAAATCGCTTCTGTCAGATAGTTCTTTGAGTGTTAGGGAAATGTGTTCAAAGATTCATGTTCAGAGTGTAACGAGATTTATCATATATGATGAATTACTTCAGAATTAAGACAATTGAAAATATCATGTTGGCCCCGGCCAGCTAGCTCATCTGGCTAGAGTGTCACCCTGATATGCCAAGTTCGCAGGTCCGATCCCTGGTTAGAGTGCACACATGAATCAGCCAGTGGCGGCGCAGACGGGTGGGACAAACAAAACAGTGCTCCTCTCTCTCCCCACCCCCCACTTCCTTCCTTCCTTCCTTCTCTCTTCTTCCCTCTCTCCCCCTTTCTCTCTCTCTCTAAAATCAACAAAAAGTATGTTAGTGGCCAAAAAAAGAGGACTAGTTGAATACAAATTTGTTTCAATAAATATCTCTTGATCATGCAAATTTAAGAGTCTTAAACGAGACTAACCAAACTTGATAGACAGGTGACAAACGGGACACTGTGAGCCATCAGAAACACAAAGTATCCTTAAAGGTGACAAGACCAGCTGTTACTTAGAATTTCTTAACCCTCTGAATATATGGAAGTCATAGTTACTAAGGACTAATTAGCTTCAAGAATGTAGTATTTCAAGTAAGTAACAGTGCCAAATAAGCAATTCTACGCCTTTAGCTAGTGTGATTAGCATGTGGTAAGAATACACTTATTTAGAGCTATGTCATCTCTCTTTCTCAAGCCTTTTGCTGTGATTATTTTTAATGTCACTTGAAATTCAGTTGGCTCAGTGTTCTACTAGCTCAGGAATAAGTTGAAAGCGTTTAATAAAGCTTCCTGCCGTAGACCTCTGAGGAATATGTACTAATTAGATTTGTGTGTGGAAAAAAGTAGTCGAAAATGTTTTAAGGCATTACAAAATAATGAGTGCACTTTTACTATTTGAAAAGCAACGTATTCAGAATATTAGACAATGATCTATTGGCATTATAAAGTAAAGCACCTTTAAAGATGACCATTTTATGGCCAAACTGATTGCTTTCAGGAGCATAGGTTCATCTTATCGCTAGGTTAGAAATGTGAATTACTCTTCCCAACTCAGTTTTGTCTCAGAATGTGGCAAGTGGCTGATTTCAAGAAGTTTATCTATAGCCCTGGGCAGAGTGTTGTAGCCCAAGGATTTGGACTTTAAATTTAAACAGACCTGACACTAGGTTTTTTTTTTGGTTTTTTTTTTTTAAAGAAACTCATACTGATGTTCATGAGACCAGGAAGTACTACCAATTAAAGGATAAAAAAAATGCTGGGTTTCTATATGTAATTGTGAGGTAGGAACCCTTTTGAATACCAAAATGGACCTTCTAAAAGAAGCAAATCGATCATTTCATTTTATGATTTTTAAAAATCCCATTACATTTTTAAAATATTTATTAGATTCCATGTATGATCTAGGCACGGAGTCAAGTCTTAGAATTAATTCAACCAAAAACTATTTATCACAGGCCTAGAATGTGCAGGCGTTCTGTCCACCAAAAGAACACGGCAGTAGCCAAACTAGACAATGGTCCCAAATTTAGGATCTTCAGTGAAGCAAAGCAACTGGAAATAATGGCATTTATTAAAGGAAATGCAAAGGGGGATGAAAGGGCGGGGAGAGAGAGGGGGGTGACCAGGGGTTGTAAGGGAAGGTCTCCCCAGGAGATGGGAGTTACGCCGAGGTGGGAAAGGTGAGAAGGGACGAGGGTGAGCAGTCTGGGGGGACAGGAGGGTGTGGCTGAGGAGCAGAATAGCAAGAGACCGGGCCGAGGGGACAGGAGCCAGCCCTGCCACCTCAGGACGGAGGACGGTTCTTTACAGAGCCGAATGTCCGGCCCCTGTCTCTGTTCTGCCCCCGTAGATATTCCAGGAGTTTCTCAAGCTCAAAGTGCCTGAAACTAAGAAACAAGTATTTTCCTCCGCCCCCTCCTTTGTTCCTTCTATCTGAACACAGAACCCTCTGCCTCGGTGTCTCAGCCCGAGACGTCCTTAGGCGTTCTCCCTGTTGCAGCCCATGAGGGTCTCTCTCCCCTAACTTTAGCATCTCTGGACTCTGTCCTCTGCCCACCCCATCGTCCAAATCACAGTCCCAACTATTTTGGGTCACTTTGTAGAGGACAGAATTAAGCCCCCACTCCAAATTTGGTTTGAATGTAGAGACTGGTGGTCTCACACATGCACCAGAGGCATGACAAAGGAAATAAAGTATGGCTTCCGGTAGTTACAGAATAGTCCCGGGGACTTAAAAGCACAGCACAGAGACTAGAGCAGCCAAAGAACATACACGCACGACCCTGGACGTGGACAACGGTGTGGGGACCACCTGAAGGGCAGGGGTCGGGGAAAAACTGGGACAACTGCAATAACATAAAAATAAAACATAATTTAGAAAAGAAGGAAAGAAAAAGGTTGGAACTCATGCAGCGAGGCCTTCAGAGGACGGGGGGCAGGCTCCCGAAGAGGCACAGAAATGGCCTCAGACGGCAGGGCGAGGAGGGGGCTGGGACTTCATTATCCCTGCAGGGTGGGGCTGGGACACGGGCCCCACACGGGGGGCCTCTGTCCTTTCTGCCGCCTCACGGAAGTAAAGGGGGGACTTTCTTATCCGCTTGCCCAGGCGTGAGGGGGAGGGAAGGGTGGGACGTTAAGGCTGCCAGCAGCTGAACGCGACGAAAGGAGTCAGACACCACCGTGCCGGTCCTCTCGCCTCCGTGCGGACCCCCTGAATTCAGTCCCATGCTTGAGCCGAAGGGACCGTTCTGAAACTGAGACCATTGCATGTTCTTTGCTTGCCACTCTGTGGCCACGTGCAAAAGTCCACAGTTCCTGACGTGGCACACGGGGGCCGTCACTACTTGTGCTCTTTTCATATTTACCCCATTTCTCCTGCTGTGCCCAGCTCCCCACGCTATGTGCTGGCCTCGCTGGGCGAGCCCTGGCCTCCCAACGTGCCTGTGTCCTGCTCCTGGGTGTTTGCAGGTGCTCTCTCTGTCACTCGCAAGACTGTCCTCTGTTCTGGTCCCATAGACCCCTTCTTTTCTAATTTTTAATTTCAGGTTGGCTGAGGTGTAATTTATGTGAAGTAAAATTTCACCACAATGCAAAAGTGCTGTTGTTGGCGGCAGGGAGATAAGCGGAGCAGACTGTGGGCCGGGGTGGGGACGTGGGGGCCGTAGGACAGGAGGGACATAGAGGTTGCATTTCCCTGTATAGATGTCTCGGTGAATATTTTTATAAGCTGCTAATAAAATCATAATACCATTTATAAAGATCTCTGCATAATGCTGGAATCTCTGATATTTTACCTAGGTAAATTCAGTATTTTAAATTCTAAATCAAAAATTTATTAAGAATGATTGGCAGTTCGCTTGCTACTCATTTAAATGCCAACAACCAAAAAGCTAAGGAAAATAAAATACCTCGTGGAGCCGTTTGTTCCGTAGATGTCTCAGGAATTGAGTTGTTATTACACTAACTGAATAAACTTATCCTGGAAATCGAATTTCCATATTGCACTTCCATTGCACCATATATATTAAATTTATAGTTAGTAAACATATATATACAATTACAATCATAAATTCATTAAAATGATATATTGGGTTAATTTCTCACTCAAGTCTGGTAAAAATGAATGGATTCCAAAAACTGAGTCAAAATTTTATTAAAAAAATTCATCAACAGTTCATTTCTACTCTTTTCTGATAACACACCATCTTGAATCTGTCTGACTTCTGAGAATTCAGTCGTTAGCGCGTTGGGAGGCGGTCACAGGTGTGTCGGCCTTTGTCAACACGAGTTTGATAACATAGCAGTGGTTTCCAGGTAGACGAGCCTGCACTGGCTTCCTGCCCTCCCGTGGCTGCTGCGGGGCCAACAGGAAGTGCAGTTTCCCCAAGCACCATGGGGACCGGCCTCAGCACAAACAGCTGCCTTGCTGGCATGACTTTGTGACTAGAGGTAAATGCCACCCTGGAGTGGTCTTAACTCACACTTGACAGGTCACATAATGGCACCCTAATACCTTAACTGTCACCATTTCTGGGACTAGACAAGGACAACCATGAGCAGTAGCCATTGAGATTCCAGACCCCACACAAAAGTCAAAACCCACCCTTTCCTACCACGCCGGTCACATATGCAGCCCACACATTCAGATGCCCTGTCTCAAGTGAGGGAGGAGGACAGAAGATCCGAGCAGTTACAAAAATAAAAGACTCTTTTCAAACAAACTGTTTCAAAATGGCACTGAGAAAGAGTTGAACTTCGAGTGAACTGACTCAGAACACAAACTCTTTCAGTGTGAAGATGCCAAGAACGTATTCATTGGCAAGTTGAAATCGCTCACCCTAAAGTGGGAAGGCTTCTTCAGGAAGAAATGGGACACGGACACTTGTTTAACGGGGACACGGGCCATTGGACACTGGTCCAGAGACTTCAGCTAAACCTTTTACAAACAGCAACGGCCAAACAAAGGCTTAAGAGAGCATATGAAACCTCTCGGGCCCCAGACGCAAGGGCCATTTGTTGCGTGACCTCTGTTTGCGGAGAGGTTGAGAATCTTTACCAAGTTTATGTTTGGTGAAAAATACTCAAGGGAGTACCCCTGCCCAATGAAAATCAAAACCGAAATGCAGCCCAAATCCCCCAAATGTAGTAAGTAAAACAAAGCACTGGTTAATTTTTAAGTGATAGAATGACAGCATCCTTGAAACTATGACCCAGAAAAAGAGGTGAAAAGTGCCAGTATGCGTTAGTACAGAAAAGATGGAACTGCTGTTGGTTGGACTGTGACAGTGAGACTGCTGTCACTTGCTTACAGATGTGAGGAGGCCTGAATGGGCGAGTCACTTGGCCATAGAGCTTAGAAAAGTTCAGAGAGACTTGTAAGCGATTTGTGACAAAAATTGTCTTTATACTGGAAAACAGTCATTAATATTTTGAAAATGATGGCTTTATCATAAAATAAGGTCATTATTATACAAATAAGTTTTCAATAATGGCTATTATTTCTATTACCACCACACGTAGGATTTTGCCAGGTATCACATTGTTTCAATTGATTTTCCTCAAATATGAAAAATATGATTCTACTTTCAGTTGATTGGTTATAATTTAGATAATTAGATATACCATTTACATAACAACTGCATTAGTCCCACCATCTAAATAATCAGGTTCCTTCGGTGTTTTGGAGATGTAGAAACATTTATTTAAAAGATAATGGCAGTTCCCCCAGCATCGTGGTAAAACACATCCTGTCTATTCTATGTCTGCAATGACACAAAGACACCAAACTTGCTCTGGGTCAGAACAATCCTAGGACATTTTTACTCATAACAATTTTAACACAATGACTTTCATTTGCTTGAATTTTTATGCAGTTTTCTCCCAGTTTAGAATAATAAGCATATTGGGAAAGTGTGTATATGCACATCTTATAAACATATATAACGTAGACCTTATTATTAGAAATACACCATCTGTATCACCTATGCTTTGGCTTCCTGAAACTTCATGTAGAATCCTTTTACCAGTAATCTGAAGTCATTCTTCCATGGGCACCTCCTGCACACAGTGGGGGATTCAACCGTCACTGTCCCCCGGTGACTTAGTCATCAGTGGGAGGCGTTCCTCTCAAATCTTGATGGAAAGCCTGCCCGTGTTCTTAGCTGGAATCTAGGAGCTAAAATATATCTGTGGAGTTTCTTAGAGGAAGACCGACAGCAGCTCCATTTTAGGAAACACTTGCTGAGTGAAGCGATTTCACACACACTTAATTGCAAGCTACCTCGACTGGGGAAATAATTATTTATGGTTGAACGACTGACAGGAGGGAAGGGAAGAATCTCGAATGTACACACTAGCTGTAAAATACGTTCTGATACAGAGGACATTTCCACAGCATGTTAGAAGTGAGACCTACTTGTGCACGCACGCACGCGTGTGTGTGTGTATACCATGCACATACAGTGCTTAGTCATGGAAGACTACTATGTGTGCATGTATGTATAAAGAGACATTTTGTAAGTGCTATACAGATATGGAAATAGATAAAAAATATATAAGACAAGCAGTTTAGAATCTAAGTAACAGCATGTACATAGAGCCGAGTGGGGAGGAAGAGCATGCGGAGGCGCGGGTAAGGGCCGAGCGGCTGGAGTGGCCGCGCCTGGGGAAGGAGCAGCGGTCAGAGGGCACAGCTCCCCGTCGGGGAAGCAGCTGGAAGCGAGGCAGGGCCCGGTGTGGAGGGGTTCACGGCTCCCAGGAAGTCAGAGACAGGAAGGAGTGACATGGCGGCCCCGAGCGAGTACTGGGGACGAGTGCGGGGCGCCCTCGGGCGACGGGAGTGAGGCCCCGTGGCCAGAGCGGCGGGGCCACGCACGCTGCAGAGGCGAGCTGCGCCCGCCCCGCGGGCCGCACAGCGCCGTCGGGAGCCAAGCGCCGGCCGAGCTCCTCCCACGCAGAAGCCCGGGAGGCCGCCGTGGGGGTGACACAGACGCAAGCTGTGGGCCCCAGCACAGGTCCACGTTGTCCTCGGAGCCCCGGTGTGCTCCGCTGCTGAACGGTTTCCGCGGCTGTCGCGCCTTCTTGGCTGTGCCCAGCGCTTCCAGTCCGGGGGCCCGTCCCGGCCTTTGCCACTCTCGGTGAGTCCCGTCTGCTTCCCGCATGGTCCGGGTAAGAGGAAGCCCTGCTGGCCTCGCGGACCTTTAACTGGTCCCCCCGGCGGGGAGCCCCCAGTATCAGACGACAAGGGATAGTCTCTTCAGCCCCACGTGTCTTTAACTGTGATCCAGAGAACCGATGAGTAAGGAATGATGCAATCACCATGCAAGCTTTATTTCTGCCTTTATTTTTAAAGGACCAAGGAGGAAACATAGAAGAGTCCTTTGTCATTTTTTCGGTGCCAGCCCAGGGACACCCTCTGCCTTTCTCAGTTTTCTCTCATTCCCTGCTACTCCAGGCAGTACTGCTGACCGGACCGCCCACTTCCCACAGCTCCGCCCGCGTCCAGCCCAGGTCACCTCCCAAGTCCTCCCCTCTCCAGAGAGCTTTCTTAGTCTTCTTTCCAAAAACATGTCACCGCCTCCTCCAGGAACATACTGAGTACTCCCATTTCTTCTTGACAGGGTCTAAAAACCTTTCCAAAAACATTTGACTAACACTCCATTCCTACCAGCGAGTGCTTTTGTTGAAGCCAGGGCCAATTCCCACCGTGCCCTCTCTCTGCCCTGCCCCCCGTCTGAGGTGCAGCCACTTTCCCGGCTTCAGGGCCTGCTCACATCCACCCTCCCGGCCCTGTCCATCCAGCCCCGAGGGCGCGCTCCCTCCCCCGAATGCCTGTAAAATTACTGTCTGAATAATTCATCTGGCGATGAGCCCCACTCTGCCCTGTGGCATCTCTTTTATAATCGTCTGGCACTGTTATTTAAATATTTTGGGGGGCTTTTTCCCCTCTGTTCACATGATTATGTATTCTCTTTCTTCACAAAGCAGTAGTTATGTTTTCTGTTCTCTGCAGTTTCCAGCTCACAGCAGTGAAATACAGGCATTTACTAAATATCAATTGGTTGAGTTGATGCCCATTTTATTAAAGCTTGTACAAAGTCATTCCCGTCATTTTGCTTTTTATTTTACTTAAGGGTGGTGGGTGATTGATCTGGCGCCTCAGAAAGCTCTTTCTGCTTGCGTCTGTCTCATCTACCAATGGCACAATTCAGAAGAAGGGGACAGCAGTGGCCCCAGGCATGGGACAGGAACTACAGCCAAGCTTCTCAGGGGACTGGCATCATGTAACCAGGTTAAAGAGAGGTTATGAAATCCTGCAATTAATAATTCCGTGAAAACCCACTTGAAAAAAATACATGCATGTTTTTGCTGATGGAATCCAACAGAAATTTATGAACCTGAATGATTTAAAACATAAAGATTATAATATTCAAAGTTGCATGGTTGTAACAGCTAATTGAGTTCTTTAGCTTTTATAATACAAATGAAGAACGAACCCGAGAACTGTCATGTTAATGTTTTGTCTCTCACATGGGACACAGGATGGTCAGTCACAGAAGTGTTGTAGACATGGCATGTGTCACTTCTAGCTAACATCGCACCAATACATGGGGAGACTGACAGCAAGTTCGGGGGTTTCGTAACAGGTAATAAACTGTCCCCAAAGTGCTTCCTGATGAGTCAGCGCCCGCCTGGGTGGGGGATGCAGGAGACTGTGTACATCTCCTCCTGAGCCCCCTGACAGCCCACTGATAGCTCCCTAGTTCATCTGTCATGGGAGTGGGAGACACGGCAGTGAGAAGACAGCCATCGATGACCCCAGAAGTGGGCTGCCACCAGACAGCGAATCTGCGGGCACCTTGATCTTGGACTTTGCAAACCCCCAGAACTGTGAGCAGTGAATTTCTATTGTTTACAAGCCACCAGTCTATAGAGTAAAGTTTCTTACAGCAGCCCGAGCAGACTAACACAGGTTGTGAAGACAACCCAGTCGTGAGAGGACACAAAGATGAAGCGTAGAAAGACCATGAAGACAAACCCAGGATTTTGCTGGAGACTGGGCAGAACAGTGAAAAATGAAACATGAATCACCACAAAGATTGGGAGCCAAAAGGATGGGAAGGTGTGAGAATGACACACACTCAGAGGTACAGACACCTGGTCGAGGGCAGTGGGACACTAACCCTGGAAAACCATAGCGAATTAAGAATAGGGGGCCTTCTCAGCTGACATTAACAAGGGGCGTAACTGTCAGCGGGGAAAGGGGTGTGCCGTCACTCGGCACCATACCAGCAAGCATAATTAGGCATAATGGTATGCAATGAAGAAAGAAAAATGTTGTCCCAACATCACGGAAGTTCCTCCGCTGTGGTGGCATCTATTAAACTATGACACTGCTTCCCAAAGCAGTTGGGAGGAGTCCTGTCCCCTGGAGCACACAGAATAAATGAAGTTAGGCTGCGAAAAGAACACCACAGAGTGTCCCCAAAAAAGAGAGATGCCACAGAAGCCTGAATCCATTTTCATCACCAACTTCATGTGAGTCTTTGAATTGGGGCTTAGGAGAATAAAGGACCAGGGTTTACATTCTTAAGTCCTGTGGTCATTTGCTGTGCACGACCTTCCCGGTTTGCAAACCTGTGAAAACCCAGGCATTAGCTGTCCCAGCCCAGTCCGGGGCTCTGAGGTCTCTCCTGAGACCTCCAAGGTGAAAACTGACCATGGAAAGAGCCCTTCTAGGGCAATTAGTGTTCAGTATTCTTTTCTTCCACCTCACCCTGGGAGAACCCTTTTAAAAATAGATGGGGACGAAGTAGCGGTCTTCTGCCGGATAACAGGAGGGCAAACGCGGGGAGCGCTCTCAGCGACATGGCAAAAGAAATCACAGACTGGAAGGTCTGGTAGAGCGACCTCGGGTTGTCAAACCAGGAGGCCGATGGAACGGATAAAAGGGTAAGGGGACCTGAGTGGTCATTTTTCAAAGGCCGCTTTTAAAAATGCCAGTGTGCTCATTCGGTGTCGGTGCTTTAATAACTCGCACGACACCGGGGCTTTGGCGGAGACCACACACGTTTGGGGAGCAGCAGTTGGCTGCAGTGTAAATACACTTTGACTGATTAGTATGAAAATGACCCTTCCTCCCACTTCCCTTTGCGATGCTGACAAGAAAGTGACCTGAGAGATGCATGAATTATGCATTCTCAGAAGACGGAGCTGCAAGAGGTCGAAGACGAGGAGGCTTATTCTGTCTTGTTCCGTGCCCCCTATGGTGGACGTCCACTTAAACTGGCTGTGGTTAATTTATGAGGCCGCCATCTCTCTGCTAATCTCCAAGGCACAGGGATCTGTTTTTCTCACCCTTATTTCCAGATATTTAAGATATTTCTGGAAAGCCAGCTGATCTGTGCCTCTTCACAGGAGTAAAAGCTTTCAGAATTGGTTATGATTTGGGTAAAACTAAAAGCCATACTTCCCACTCCAATGTCTTTCCCACCCAAAATGTAACAGTGTTTAAATTCTCCATCTTAAAGTCAGTTCTTTTGGTGAGGCATAATTTACTAATGCACCCTTTCGATATCCAAATATCTTGTAACTAATAGTAATACTATTTTATCTCATAGAATTCCTGTCAGGATTAAATCGAGTGACTCAATGTCTATAAAGTGTTAGCATAGTGCTTGGAATGTTGCAAGGATTCAATAAACACTAGTTATTTTATTCTTATGAATATTATAATTATGACTATAATGATTATATTACCTGTATAAGGTGACAACTGCACAGTGTTTTTTTTTTCTTTTAATTGAATTTATTGAGGTGACACTGGTTAACAGAATTATATAGGTTTCAGGTGCGCAAGTTCACAACACATCGTCTGTACATTGTACTGTATGTTCGCCACCCCAAGTCAAGTCCCTGTCCGTCACCATTTATCTGTGCCCTCTTCCCCTCTTCCACCTTCCCCCACACCCCTCTCACCAGCAACCCCCACACTGTTTTTATGCACACCCGTTCATCGACTTGTGGCTTCTCTAGCAGACAATAGGACCGTGAGAAGGAGACGAGGTAGGAAACTTTTCATGAGGACGTGAGAAGACCAGTTTGGATACTTTTCTAGGTTACTCAAGAACAGGCTCAGTAGGATGTGTTAACTCAGTGATTTCAACCTTTGTCATCTCATGGCACACAAACTAGTTACTAGTATTCTGCGGCACACCGGAAAGGATATTCTCTGCCAGTCTGACAAAAACAGAAAGAGGTAATTTTGATTCATTCACACTAGATGGCTATTGTTGTCATTTGGCTGTTGTCATTTTTTTAATTTGACGGTCGAAGGGCAGAGAGGTCAGCGTCCCTGACTACATAGTCAGGTATCGCACGTTTTACAAAGTTGCAGCACGCCAGCTGAAAATCACTGGGCTAACCCAACAAGAAACCTGGGCTAGTTGCTCCGCCTTTGAACAAGGCCACTTTCGATTGTTACTTTATCGGATAAGTATTTCCTGCGCCCCACCCTATCTGTTTCTATACATATGAAGACAATTTCAGGTTTGGGACTTTTTGGGGGGACTGTGGGCTGTGGCGCTTTTAGACCGGCTGCACCCAGCCGAAGGTGGAAGAGAAAGAGAAAGAGAACTTAGGGGACCCATACGCTCCACTCCTCTGCTGGCGAGTTTTGCCCCCGTCAGTCCTGAATCTGTACCACAGGGTGTCAATAGAGTTAGATCCATGGGCCCTTGGCAGAGCTGGTTGGGTGGAGAGATGCCTCATTAAGGAAGGAGTAATCTATGCTCTCGGGTAACTCAAGAGCATTCAATGCTACGGGAAAACAAGAGTGGACAGAGGAAAGGACTCAGCAAATGGAAATTATTAACTCAGCATAAAATTCACAGTGTTACCTGGCCCTTGTTACAGGTGACATTAGTGCTAATACAGTAGCATTTCCCAAGGAAAATCGATGCATGAAATCTCAACTCAGTTTATTTCTCTTTTCCTCTGATCTCTGTGCCCTAATGCGTCTGCTGATTTCTACCTCCTTTTGTTCAGTTGTCAAAGAGGGCATTAAAAAGTAGGCTTGGAAATTAGTTCTTCTGATCAAAATGTTATTAAAGTCATTTAAACTACTACACAGAGAGGCATATATATTACTGTTATCTGTTTCTAATTAGAAATTAATTATCTACCACAAATTAGAAATGAGTGACACACTATTAAATGAGAGTATAAGTTTAAAGTCATACTAAATAAGAAATGAGAAAATGCCAAAAAAAATTGAATAAAAGAAAGAATAAAGATGGTCCCAGATACAGTAAAGAAAGCATGCTAAAGACAGAAGGAAGTAATCTTTATTTCGAAAAATCACTAAGAAAATATAGAGAGGAGTGAAACCACTCCCCTGCGACACTGAAGAATCCCCATGGCTTAAAAAAGCAAGTATTAAGAAGAAGTAGGTTATAAAGATGAGAATGTAAAATGCGATGATGTTGGCTCCGTATCTTTCAATGGGATTCTCATCTGACTCAAGCACAAGGCTTGAGGACAGGGTGTGTTTCCCTGTGCAAGCTGTCACAATGATAAAACCGAAGACGCTGCAAATCAGCTTTTGCGCGGACAGCTGGTTCATCATCATTAGTATGTATATCCTTATTAATATCTGGGCCACTTGGCTACAGAAGTAGATCGTTGCGCTTTGAAATTCAGCACGGCTGCAATCAGTCGCAGCGGTCTGCACACAAATGCCATGCCACAGCGAACGCAGATGCACTGTGCTTATTGGTTTCTTCCACAGAGGAGAAGCACGCTGCTGCACCACTCTGCTTGGAAAAATATTCTAAAGGTTTTTTAATCGTTTAATATGCATGTCCCGAAACCTGCATATCTGCGTCTTTCTTATTTCCTTAGCCCCACGAGGAGCTGGACAGGCTGTGGGAGTTGGAGCCCTGTCCCCGCAGAGGTCCTGGAATTTCTAAGTGAGCTGGATTAAAATAATTGACCATAAGATTTGAGTTCCTCTCGAGGAGTTTAGCCTTATTTCTTGTGGTCATCATCAGATTATCTTTGGAAATACAGAAGTCACCTAAAAGGAGCTCAAGTGATCCGTTCCAACATTCATTACAAAGACTGAAGTCGCAGCAAAGACAATGAGGTGAAGAGTAAAGGAACAAAGCCAGGTTAAGGCCGAGAATTTAGATTAACCCCCCGGGCTTTTCTCCAGTGCCTTACCGCACTCAGGAGTGTGGAAACCTTTCCCGATAGCTCTTACCAACGCGCACATATGATTTCCCCCATGTTGGTATGAGAGATCTGGTTCCTGGACTCTAACGGCATATAGAAACACAACAGATATTTTTCTTTTTTTCTCCCTCCCTTTCTGCCACCCTTCCTCTCCTCCTTTCTTCTCTTTCGCTTTCATGTTCTCTTCCCCCCCCTCAATTAAAGGGTGGTTGAGGCCATTTGAATGATAGGCTGTGCCTCAGGAGTGCATTCCTCTGACACCCTGGACACTCAAAGGGATTTTTCTCATCCAAATGCCTTTTTTCATCTTATTTCTAATTCTTGGGTTAGAGAAGCAATTTCCATTTCGACCCTGAAAGATCCCAAAAATTCTGGACTCTCTTTATTTGCCTCACTGCTGTCCAACAAGGAACTCTCTCCTGAGCCCATTTCTTGACTGCGATACATGAATGTTAGAAGATGGGAGTCAGCTGAACCCATGACACACCATCTCTGACTACCTTCCCAAGTACTCGGTCCGTGTTTGGGGTTATCAGGGGATCTCCGAATGCTCTGACACAGCTTATCGGTGGTCTTGACGGGGATAGAAATAACATGTGAGACAGCAAAGGAGTGTAAATCTCAACTGTGTTTTCTAAAAGGATGAAGAGTGGTATTTGAAGTAAAAACGTATGTGATTTCTCTGGGTTAGGACACATGGACCCTGCACGTGGCGGAAAATGTCCCCAAAGCCCGGCACTGAGAGATGCCAGGCAGCGCAGGAGGGACAAGGGAGAGCAGCACAGAGAACAGGTGACCGCCCCGAAGTCTGTAAACAGAAACCTCAGGCCCCCCACGCCGCCCTTCTCGGTGCAGCCAGCGACCGTTCCTCTACCCACCAGGAGCCGGGAGGAGCTTTGTTCTTCAGAGAAACTGGAGCAGAGATGTTCTCCACTTGCAGGCGCCGGTCATGGTGGAAGGCGGGGTTAAAAGCAACGGTGGGAACAGGAGAAACAAGTGGATATCCACAGGCAGGTCTGTGGGAGGCCCAGCCTCTCCCACAAGCTCCCCCCCTTCCTCTCGGAGATCCAGTGCTTCCTCTCTGACCACTTTCAGTGGCCCAGCAAAAAGACCTGGGGCATTCGTGGGTCTGCTGATCTCTTCCCGTCTGGCTACCAGGGCGGGGAGGACTAGGCTTAGTCTCTCTCCTGCACCTCACCACGCAGGATCTTATTCGTGAAGACGAGGGCTGCATAGCCTCTAAGATGGCTTCTGGACCTTACACAGCACTTGCAGCACCAAGATTTCTGAGCGGCAAGTGAGCCTGTAAAGGTACGGCTCATAAAAAGTATGTCGCATTTAAGTGTAAACGGAACAGTTCTGTATTTATTCTCATCTGCCATGTACCAGTCGCACTAGAATTTAGGATTCAGTGTTCATTCCAGGCATTGACCTTCAGAACTGGAGGAGAGAGGCATCTTCAAAGAGTATTTTGCAGCGGAATGTGACTTGACTCCTTGTTAGAAGCCCCGCCCTCGGAGCTCGTCCGCGGTCCCTTCAGCAGGTGTGCAGAAGAGCCTTCACGAGCAGCTGCCTCTGAGTGGCCAGTGCAGGTGGCCAAAGAATACGAGACTTAAAAATATTTTGATTACTTGACCAAAAGTAGTTAACATATTTTATGTGAAGATATATATATATTTTTTCTTTTCTGGACATTTAAGTGTTTTTCTGAACACTCAAGTAACAAAATGCAAATGCTGGGTTTCTTCCCCTATTAGTTTCTGCTTTCCCTGAAGCACACACTGAATTATTAGTTAAAAGTATCTTGATTAGAGCAAGAAGTAATTTTCCCGGAAAATTCCACAAAGGTTGTCTCTGAAAAAAAATTTTTTTTGCATTTCCAAAATCTTATGAACAGCCTTCTCCTAAAAAGTACATTTTCCAAATAGGACAGAATGGACCTAGTTTTTAAACCTTAAATACTTGACCATTAATTTTTTTTTCTAATTTTGTTGAAATTGAAAGAGATGGAAAACCTTTGCATAATACACTGATGGGAAAGAAAAACTCTTTGTTTTAGTTTTTTAGGCATTTTAATTGGTACCCACCTTACAATTATCATTACCTCATTGCTACCATAACCTTATTTCATAAAAGATTTTTCTGGTTGACTCCAGTACCTTCTCTGATCATATCATATAACCCATCAGGTATTTGAAAGCCTCCCTCACTAAGACTCAATGGCAAAAAAATTGTCATTCTGTGTAAGCAAACTCTCCTGTATGTGAGACCTCAAATACAGTTGTGCAATGATATATCCTGTTTTTTTAGTTTCATTTAAAATAAAAGTCCTGGCCCAGGCAGATGGTTAATAACAGAATCCTTAATTGTTCTGCAGAGAGAGACGCCACAGATGTTACTTTATCAAAACTTCTGTTTCTGATCTCAGCTTTTCATACAACCTTAAGAGTTAAGGTTCTTTTCCAAATTACAGCACAGAACTATTTCTAAGAGCTTTCATTTAGCATATTTCTACTATTTTATTAATGTCAAGCTTTAACAGGTAAGGGCGAATAATGCTAGGATCCAATGTTTTGACTTATTTTTTCTATAGTTCTTTCTAGACCCTAACTTTTATACATAATATATGTTTTCCTTGAATAAGTGTTTTAAAGGGTGATTTCTTTCTTTCTTTGCATATTTATCCACACATCATTCTTCAAGGTCCCTTTGCCCTGCAATACATTTCCCCCTGTGCTTTGTGTACATAGTTAAAATACACTGTTTGGTCTTGACCCACTTTTAAAGCTCTTCAAGAATCCTGTTATATAATCCATAACATCTGTCTTACACCTAAATGTGATTTTTTTTTTTTTTGGTAATCTTTATGTTTAGCGAAATTTAGATGGATTTTTTTACATTTTTGTTTACTGATTTGAGAGAGGGGGAGAGAGAGACTTCTCGTTCCACTCATTTATGCGTTCATTGGTTGATTCTAGTATGTGCTCAGAATGGGGATTGAACTTACAACCTTGGTATATCAGGGCAGTGATCTGACCAACTGAGCTACCTAGCCAAGGCTAGATGGATTTTTAAAGCACAGTTCACGGCGTGAGGAAGATCTGAAACTTGGTCTAGTTGGGGTTGTGGCTGACCTAGGAAACAGGATGTTGGTTTGTCATGGAGCATGGATAATCCAGAGCTATTACCAGTGGTTTGAGTTGGGGGCGGGGGAGGCGGAGGATAGGATGAGTTAAGTCGCCAACAGTTCAAAGATAGTTAAGAGAAAGAGGGAATGGGCCATATGAGAACAGCAGGAGACTATCTCAGAGAGCCTGGGACCTTTGCCCCAGTCACGTGTGTCGCCACGGGTAGGCAGGGCCACACAAGGCTCATTTATTTCAGATGTATGGATATATGTAGATGACTTTCATAGTTGCCTAAATATTATCAGTTAAATGAAAACCTCTGGTAAATAATACACGGTCCTAACTTCGTTACGCAAGTGGAAGGAAAGGAGGATGCTATCTATCAATATCATCCACATGTCTGAATACGGCGGTTTTCTCTGCTCGCTTTGCCTTTCTGGCGGGACAGGAAGAGCCCCGGTAGCCAGCCTCTACCCCTTCTGCCAGCCGTGTCCTCAGGTGTTTCCTCTGCGTTTCCTCCCCTGCTTTTCTTACGTTATTAGATTTCTAAGTGCTACATAAATGGTACTTGACTTAGGGAACCATTTTTGATGGTAAAATTAAGTTAAAAAGTAAACAAAGCTCAGAACCAGTGAAACAAATAACAGTAAACAAAGCTCCCTTTATTCCCTGGAGACATAATAAATTAACATAGTTTTATGCACAGTTCTTGAATGGCCCAGAACTACAGGGTTTTTCCCCCTCGTTTGGCCCCATCTCCTACGGATTAGGAAGCAGAATATATCAGTGAGTCAGCGCACTTTAAACTCCACCCTGCCACCCTCTAGCCCTGCTGCTCATTCACCTCCTTTTGGACCTCTGTCCTGGCAAGTGTTTGCTTAGGAGAGTCATACAACTTACGTTAGTTCAGGGCAACATAATGTTCATTTACGTTATCGCAGACAGAATGGGCAGACATCACTGTTGACACTTTGTTGATAAATTGATGCACAACAAGCAACTCACCAGTCAAGCCCTCTTGAAGACTCCGCAGGGGACAAGAGCTCGCAGCTGCCTGCGGACCCAGCCCGTCGCCGAGGACCAGGGAGCTCAAGCCCATATATGGTGCACTGGCGTCTAAATTCTTTTGGGCAAGAACGTCCCTTGCCCAAGCCGGATGAAGTGTGTGTTCTTAAACACCTATAGCGTCCATATTGGAATAAAAAATCATAACATGCAGCTCGGTGTTTCTTTCGCCTGTTTATGCTTGTCTTAATTGTATGATTGTAAAAACTTGGGGGTTTTTCTTCCCTTTGTTTTTCTTTCCCTTTGTTTTTCTTTTTGCTGCTGCTGCCGGTTTTCAGCTGCTATCTAATACTGGTGTTCCTTTGGGAAGGGAATGACTCAGTCATCAGTATCTAGTGCCTTTATAATACTTCTAATTTTATTTTCATACCGACTTTATGTTTCTATTTATGGATAATGGATCTTTTCTGGGTTTGTGAACAAGGAAGTTTTCTGGTGGTCAGAGGTGAGGGAGTGGCATGGCAGATTCCCCAAGGTTTTGAGGGCTAGTGAGAAAGGTCAGGTGGCCATTCATCAGATTTGAGCCAGCCAGTGTGGCCATCACTCATCATTTGTTCACTCAAAAATACCAATTGCTTACAAGACATCAGCGAATAAAGTATAACACAAGTATTGATTTGGTCTTTACTCCTGAAGAGCAGTGTTGGTTTAGAGTGAAGATGGGATTGGGGGGAGGGAAGGCCATACGCAGACACATCCATTGAAGGATGGTCAGTGGTCCGAAGAGATGAGGGTGTGTCTTGAGCTAGTGTGGCATATGGAGGAAAACTAGGAGGATGTGAGCTGATGGGGGCAGCGTGCTTGGTGAGTTATATCTCCGAGAAATATGAGGATTTGGAGGAAAGAGGGTGCTGAGTTTGTTGTTGGATGCACAGAACAAGGACCCTATAAAACAGCCAGGCAGGGACACCCAGAAGAGTTTTGGGGCCGGGAGTCGGAAGGTAAAGGGGGGAGCGCGGCCGGCGGCTGTGGGCCTGAATGCTGTGAACACAACGGTATCGGACTGAATTATCAGGCGGAACACATCGAACAGCAAGAGAGGGAGCTTGGGACAAAACTGAAGAAGGACAACGGTCAGAAGCAGGACCAGCCCACTTTTTCTGTATGGGACCCGACAGTAAATATTGTAAAGTTTTTCAGGCCACATGGTCTCTGTTGTAACTACAGTATTCAACTCTGCCATTACCGCGTGAAACCCCCCCAGACAATAGGTTAACACACACGTGGGGCTGATAGTTTTTTAAAATAAAACCTTATTTTACAAAGCAGACCAGATCTAGTGGAGGGGTCATATTTTAAGAGCCCCTAGTCAGGAGGATGAGAAAGTGAAAAGTAAACAACAAGAACAATAAAAAACCCAACGAGTGCTGCAACAGGCCCAGGGGGAAGGGGGCTTCAGAGGGTAGGCAGCCTAGACCGCTGTGACTATTAACAGAAGGAATAAGACGTTCAGATCAGTCTAATATTCTTTGCCTAATGGTGGACTTGAAACCAGTTCCATTACATCCAAGAATAAATCAATCACTTAGGACCGTCCTTCATGCAAAATTGGAAGCTTAATTATCCCTTAAGTATCCATTTTGTAAAACTTGTTAATTTATGTAGATTATAGGATACGTGTAAAAATTGTGTTCTTTTTTAGAAATCCTTTTCCTTTTTATCTTTTGCATTTAAAAGAGACATTCACAATATCTATTTAGAGCTACCTCGTATTTTAACTCAAGAGCTGACAACGTATCCTTTTTAGGTTGTTGTCAGCTCCCGGCCATTCTTGCAAAAATGCCGAAAACAATATATTCTGCAGGATTTTAGGTTGTCATTCATCAGTTGTCTATGCAGAGCCATGTGGGCTACCCACCTCCTCTGTCTGGGGAAATCTATCTGCGATGGGGGGTGCCCAGACCCAACCTACATGCATGCGACATCCCCAAAGCTGCCAATACACAGGATTCCTCCTGTATTCATGCAAGTACCATGCGTTTCTTTTGTGAGGCAAAGCCACAGATAGCAACATGTCCTCAAATGTCTCTGGAGCATTTTTAGGACATAGGGTTTAGATATTTTTTCAAGTTATCATTGGTTGCTCCTGTCTTGCAACAGCTACTAATGTTTGGCTCTAAAACTACACATCTTTATCTCATTCTTTTTACTTCTTTCTCTTTCTTTTCCTAAATAAAGAGTACTTACTAGTCTTTTAAAATACATTATTTGACTCATTTCCAGACTGACGGGCATAGGTGTTCAATTGGTTTTCATCAAGTCCATGAATAGCATATTTTCTGAGCCCTTACATATTAGCAAGTATAATTCCTGTAACTTCATAAAAAATGATAGCTCCACTGAGTATATTTGCTGCCAAACTCTTCTATTTCTGTTAAACATCACTTAACTGATTTTTTAAATTTTTAATTCTGGATGTAGTATTAGATACTTAAAGCCTAGTTTTCTTTCCTTTCTTGACAGACCCATTTTTTCCCCTCTCATTGGACCCTTGTAGAAATTCATTCCTTAAACATGTAACTCAAAAAAAAAAAAAAATTACCACCATATGTTTTTCTTTCAGCTCAGTGAGATTTGGTATTTCTTGTATCATCGTTCTGATTGCTTTCACTCACTTTCTAATTTTGTTCTTATAAAATGCCTGTTTTCCTCCATCATTTTAATCCCGTGGACCATTTTACTCTGCGTGACTGATTACATCTTCTGTGCTGAGGTTCTAATTCTCTAAAACTTCCAACAGGCAGATTGAAATCTAGTTTAAAATTTTAGTTTCTTTGTGATCTCAGCTTATTCGTCTCATCAGCTTCCTTTGTATCTCAGTTTTTATTACTAGCCTGTTACTTTCCACTTCATATTTTATTTTCTGTTTCTCACAGTCCAGCTTCTCTATATTTTTCTGATAATATGCAGATGATTTGATCTTTTTCTTTAGGTTTTGGCATCAAACCTTTTCAAAGTTACTTTCCTAGGTACAGAATTGCAGGAACATTTTTCCTACTCCCTCTTTGGACTGCAGTCACCCTGGAAGCCTCCTCACCATCTAGTTGAGTGTTAACACAATTTGTCTTCAGATTTTAAGAAGCCAAATGTCCAGTTAATACATAAAACCCTGGTTTCAGTTAGAATTAAGACTAAGCTGTTACAACAGGGACCCTAAACTGCAGCTGTGGAAATAAGATAGGCATTTAGTGCTGCTCCTGTAGCAGTCTGCTCGCCGGACCACTGGGCGAACCGTGGGGCTCGCCCAGAGGGTTAAGGTTCGGGTCAGGCGCCTTCATCTTTTCGTCTCAACGATCTCCTTCCCTGGCAGGTCAAGGTGGGGCCACTACCATGTCATGTTTCAGTTGGAGAGAGGGGCAGAGACGGGAAGAGAGGGTCAGCTCATTTCTCCTAAGCTCGTTCCTCGCAAGTTATAAGCGTCATTTCCACTCGCATCCTTGTTGACAACTTACTACATCACAACCATCTACTTTAAGATAAGCTAAGGCAGTTTCTTGCTACGTAACAGTATGATTAGTTAAAGCTCTGTTACTCTGGGGAAAAAGAGAGATGGATTTGGATGGAAAAGGGCCCCAGACTCTAATAGTTCCGTTCACAATTATTGCTTTTCCTTATTTTTTTTCCCCCATAAGAAGAAAGTTTTCCTAGATGATCTATATCCACTGTCCTGCTCCTCTTTGCGGGAGCACCGAGTAAATGTATCCCTAAGCCTTACCTCACTCTGCACTGGCTGCCGGCTGCACATCTCAGAACATAATGCCCGGCATCACCGCAGTCCCTGGCCGTTCATAAAAGGAGGGGAAGTGAGCAAATGAAATTGTCGGGAGCCCAGTCAAAGAATCATTGAAAAGTGTGCAGCGCAGACAATGGAATGTGGAAAATAGAAGCAGAGGGACATCGGCTGTGGTGAATGACAGCAAAATGACACGATCCAAAGTGGCTACCAATACTGCAAGTTAGATGGCAGAAAAATAGTCTTCTTTTCTCCTCGAGATGAAAATACATTATTGGAGTCGCTGGGGAAGGTAGGGAACAGGATCAGAGCTTCCTAAGTCAGTGTTCAGACCGGGGAGAGCTTTTCCAACGCACACCTATCGGTCACTCAGTCATTATTTTTCTCAGCACTTGCTGCCATGCGGCCTTTCAGACTCACACATTTTGTTCATGCAACTCTTGTAGCTGCGGTTAAGTAATTTATTTTCCCACAAGATGGTTTACAGAGAGGAGATTGTGTTTACCTTATCAAACTACAGGGCAGAGAGCTGCATATTTTGAAGCAAAAAAAAAAATCACAACAATTTCTATGTGTTTTCTGTTTACAGAAAGTGTCTTGAGTCTTACGATGTCACTATATTATTATGCTAGGCATGGTGGGATAGACAGTGATATATAATGTGCACCAATAAAGTTCGGGGACTAATTTTGGTTTCTGCACAAACATGGCACTATATCTACGGTGACATAAAAGAGTTTGTTCTGTCTACAAGGTAATTTCCTATGGAGAACTTAGTACAGAAAATCCCAAAAGTGCTGTTATTTTAAAAATAACATTTTAGAACTTTGGGGGGCTGACTTTTGCATAGAGAGCATATAACTGTCCTCTAAATATAGCTCATCCTTCTTTTTTTGTGAGATGGCAGTACATTTAATTTTGGTAATGTGCCCAAACCATTCTTTCCAAGTTTGTTAAATATGATATACAAGCACATTTGCTAATACTGTTTATAGTTATACATGAAAATGGCAACTATATGAAGAAACTGACTTTCCTTCATTAAAGACAGAAGGTACAACTTTCAGTACTTAATGCTGCAGCCTAGGAAAACAAAACATGTTAAATATGTCAATCCTTCTTAATTAGTTTGTTAATTAATTAATATAATGTTAATAAAATTCAAAGTGATGGGGTTTTCTAAGCTTAAAAGTTATACAACAAAATTTATATGGGTGACTAAATGGCCAAGAAATTTTTTTGAAGGAGAACAATGATTGGAACTAATTTGATTGATATGAAGTTTTATATAAACTTATACTAATAAAAAACATCTTGATATAGTTGTAGATATAAGCAAATTAATAAAGCAGAATAAAGAGTATGGAAATACAGCCAAGCACATATGAGAATTTATGTGATGATTATAATTGTAAAAAAAGATTTTAGATTCCTATTCCTAAAAATAAATTGCTAAAAATTCTAAGCTTTTAATTATTTAATTAAATTTTACTTTTGAAACTTTAGGATGTTTGCGTAAGACTTAAAAGTCTTTCTTTAGCCCTGACTGGTGTGGCTCAGTGGGTTGAGTGCCAGCTTGAGAACTAAAAGGTCGCTGGTTCGATTCCCAGTTGGCACACACATCTGGGTTGCAGGCCAGGTCCCCAGTTGGGGGCGTGTGAGAGGCAACCACACACTGATGTTTCTCTCCCTCTCTTTCTCCTTCCCTTCCCCTCTTTAAAATTAAATAAATAAATAAATAAATCTATTTTTTTAAAAAAAGCTTTCTTTATTCTAAGTTTTGCTATATTATTTCTTCTTTTCTATATTTTTATCATTTTTAAAATGTTTATTTCTCCTTTGTGCATAGTGAAAGAAAATTTTAAAAATGGGATCATAAACTTGAAAGAAACTAACATGGAAAAAGCAGATGCACACATTTACAGAAAGGAATGAACACCAATGATGCTGAAATACAGTTTAAGAAAAGGAAAAAAATTTTAAAAATATGTAGCTCTAGCTTATAATAGTTTATTTATTTATTCAATTTAAAGTATTTTCTACTAACTCTTACGTTCAAATTCTAGATTTCATTCTTTTTGCTTCTTACAAATCAGTGACCAGAAAATTGGATCGAATCCCTGTTGCCTTACTAACTGATCTCCGCCCTGAGCCTCCTTCTCCTACTGAAATAAACAAAAATAGATAAGCATTGTCTATGTTTAAATATACAGTTGGATAAGTTTTAACGTGCACATAGCAATGGAAACATCACCACACTCAAGGTGGTAAGTATCTTCATCGCCCCAAAAAGCCTTCTTAAACTTTTAGACGCCCCCTCCCACCCCACGACCCCAGGTAGCCGCAGCCTGCTTTCGTTATAGCACAGAGTCTGGCAGAAGCATGTAAGGCCTGTTGGAGCGTGTGGTTGGTAGGGTAATAATACGGGTGTAACAATTTATAGTTTTAATTTCAGCATTTCACCTAAAACGTCATGCGGCATGCGTGAGCGTGATATTGCTATGTTACAGAATTACGTGCTTATGATTTTGTAATAAAAGGCTATCCTTTATTCTCTAAATTACCTTTGCAACTTTGCCAAAAGTGAGTTGTCCGTTTGTGTGTGAGTCCACTGACCTTGTCTGGGCGTATGCAAATACAGCCTCGTCTTTGCTTTTGTTCAAATTAATTTGGTTATTCTTAGCTGTTCTTTCACTATTCTAGGTCATTTGTATCTTCTTATGACCTTAGAATTAGCTTCTCAGTTTCCACCCAAAGAAAATACGATATTTCTATTGGAATTACAGTGCATAAGAAATCAACAAAGGGACAACTGACACTGTATCGATATTGAGGGTTCTAAGCTATGGAGAAGGGCTATCTGCCTAGTTAAGCTTTCTTTATTTTCTCTCAGCCCAGTTTTGTGGTTGTCAAGGTGTGGGTCTCATACACCACTTTTCAGACTTTTTCCTATGGATTTCATATT
The DNA here is from genome assembly GCA_004026545.1 of Mormoops blainvillei. NCBI lineage: Eukaryota > Metazoa > Chordata > Mammalia > Chiroptera > Mormoopidae > Mormoops > Mormoops blainvillei. The sequence continues at coordinate 46,179 of PVJD01006851.1, forward strand.
TCTGGTGCTAGGCAGATGGTACTTTTAAAAATATCAGTCCTAACTGATTGTGCTAATGAATAGAAATAAAATTTTTATATGTTGATCTTGCATCCTGTAGTCTTGCTAAACACACATATTAGTTTTATTAGCTTTTGTCATAGATCTCATTGGACTTCTGCCTCTGTGACCATGTAGCCTGTGAATAAAGGCAGCCTCACTTTCTCTTTGGGTGCCTCATTCCTTTTACCTGCCTTTTCCTCTGGCTGGGCCCCCAACACGATAGTGAAGTCAATTTTTCATATATATATATATATATATATATATATATATATATATATATATATTTTGGTTTTATTGTTTTTAAAGTGGAAGGGCAAGACCTGTGGCTGTAACTCCTTCTCCAGCAGAAGCAGAAATGAATATTATATATTTTCCCCATCAATTACTTTCGTCTTATCTGTTTCTTTTTATTTAATATGGATCTCTTGTGAGTAGCATATTATTGGGTCATTTATCTGTTTCGAAAGCCTTTCTGCTTCAATTGGATTATTTCACCATTACTAACTTAAAATATTTTTTAAAAGAAACATATCAATACTTATTTATTTATTTTTAGAGGGAGGGGAAGGAGGGAGAAAGAGAGGGAGACATCAATGTTTGGTTGCCTCTTGTGTGCCCCCTACTGGGGACCTGGCCCACAACCCAGGCATGTGCCCTACTGGGAATCGAACCAGTGACCCTCTGGTTCGCAGACCAATGCTCAATCCACTGAGCCACACCAGCCAGGGCAATATGTTTCAATTGTTATCTATAATTACACCCTTTTCTTTATTTGTGTGCTTTGTGTTTCCCTGCCCCCTCCCTTTTCTTATTTTGATTTGTTTAAATACTTGTAGAATTCCATTTTTAGTTATTTATGGATCTTAGCTGTACTACTTTACCATTTTGGTTTTTTAATGACTATTTTATCATTGTTTTCTTATTGTTTAGTAATCTAGTAATCTTTATATAAACAGTAGAATAATCACTTTCCCTTGATCCTTGATTATGCTTGATTAAAATTGAACTGATTTAATAAGTAGCCTTATTCATAACATTAAATAGTTAAGTGAACTGATAACATTAAAAATTGTATTACAAACTTAATAATTTTAATATTCTTTTCAAGTACTTCCAATGCCAAACAGGTCTAATTTATAATCCTTACAAGGAAACTACCTAAACATTTAGGCAAATCTTTTAATCTGAATAGATCAAACCTAGGACATTAAATTCCAAGTGTTCCAATACTGTTTACAATATTATACATTACCTTTCCTCTTTGAACATCAAATAACAAAGTCACTCCCATATTTTGAGTGAGAGTCACAAGTCTAACCTCTCACATGCCCTGATATGCTTGTTCTAATTTTGCCATACTGCATGCATATACACACATATTATCTTGACTCCCACATGGAAATATCTGCATTATGGATTTGATATGCTCTTTCATCTTTACATGTAAGCTTTTATCTTTCCAAGGTTGGAATGTTACTAACTCAACCATCTCAACTGGATGAAGGGTGGGTTAAAGATCGGAGTTGGTATATGATTGACTATTGGGCATAGACCGTATGTCAGGATGTAGGATACAGAGGCCGTCTGATCTAGGATGATCCGACCTAGCCAGCGATGTAGATGATGACTCCTGTTTTCTCAACGACTGCTGAGTAAACAGGTGAATCCTAACCCTGGGGTGGGTTTTGCAGTGTTTCCTTGTTACCATTTAAAGTTGCAAGACTTGACTGGGTTCCACTGATCTCTTGATGCGTTATGGAAATTTAATGGTGTCATATTTTTGACATATTATTTTTAATGCCATTCCATTTCAATTTTCTCTTTTTATTCTACATCCTCATAGTTGCATGACCTTGATGAATTATTTAATTTCTCTCAACCTCATTTCCTTCATATGTAAAATGAAGGTGGGTAACAGAACAGGCCCAGAAACCTGCTGTGAGCCCCGAATGAGACAGTGCGTCCGGGCACTTAGCGCAGGGGCTGACAGATAATCATTTTAGCTAAAATGGTTATTACAAAAACTCTGCTACTGACTTCCATATTAATGCAAGAGTTCTCTTTCTTAATAAAGGCACTAGGTTTGTGATGGCGTGTTCACACACCCAGTCGAGTCTTACGAGGACCAACATCATATTTGTAGTAACTCTCCTGTGAAGTTGCACCACTTCTCAGACAAATGGCCCCGACGTGGTCCGAACACCCCCCCGTACCCCAGTGTTTCGGCACATTCCCCTCACTGCCACGTGTATATTTGCTTCCTGCTCACTAGTAGGGGTTGCTCGTACACAGGTGAAGTAAAAATGACCAAATGTGCTGGTTTGGTTGGACTTTTAAAAATAATTTAAGCAACACTGATGGAGCATCATTCGTTAAGGTAGTAAGAGCGGGTGATGTGCAGGACAAGGTATTTGGTCTCAGTAAAGGAACAAAGAGAAAGAATTAGTGGGATGACAAGGGCTGGTTCTGTTCCAGGTAAACCCTGGTGAGATGCCCCAAATTGCAAACAGTTAAGAGCTTCCTTAAAAATTGTATTTATGTTGCCCTGGCCAGTGTGGCTCAGTGGACTGAGAGTCGGCCAGTGAACCAAAGGGTCGCCAATTCGATTCCCAGTCAGGGCACAGGCCTGGGTTGCGGGCCAGGTCCCCAGTAGGGAGCGCATGAGAGGCAACCACACATCGATGTTTCTCTCCCTTACTTTCTCCCTCCTATGCCCTCTCTCTAAAAATAAAAATAAATTAAAAAGTGTAATTCATTAAAAAAATCAGAGTTATGTTTTGATGCTTCTAATTCTTCATAACTTGAGGTATGAACAATTTGATTAATTTTTTATTCAAAATGATAGTTAATTCCTCTTGTTAGTACAATCTTCTCAAATCCATCAGAAACTCTACTAATGCTCAGTGACACTGTAAGATTGGCCCATGGACACACATATGAGGATCCCAACAGTTAACCTGTCAAAGCTCACAGAATCATGGGCTTTTGTAACCAGACAGGACATCTGATGACATCAAAGACAGATTTTTCATTTTCCTAAGAGCTAAGAGAGATAACCTGTCCAGACCAGCTAATAGTGAAATTTCTCCTGCAAAGAAATGTATGCTAAAACTTTTCCAGCAGAGAATGTTATTAATTCTGTGGGAATCAGTGAGACAGAATGGCCGTAAAGTTCCAACAACTTTTTCATTAGCCTACTTTCCTAAAGTAAAATTGTTATTTAATTATCAAACTGTAGCAGTTCAGAGTATCAGTGGAACTTTGTATTTACATAGTTCAGTGTGTGTTTCTTGGCATTTGAGGCTCCACTGGAGCAGAGAAGTGAAGGGATTTTCTACAATTACGATGTGTATGTTTCTGTCCTCAGGTTGTATTCACTTCTGCTTTAGATTTCCACATTTTTGTTTGCTTTAAAGCTATTCTTTGAATACTCATTTAACACATTGAATCTAATAATGCAATTATGGAAATCTATACTTGAGTAAAGACAACAGAATTGAGCTGGTAGCTGAAATTTAATTTTATTCCAATCATTTTACAAACAAAGCAATGAAACTTCTAGGTCACAAAACTTGGCAAACGCACCCACATACAACATGTACCCATATCCTGCCAAGATATGCTTTCTCTTTCAGAATTAAAATCTTAGGTGATTGGTTGTTATTTATTATAAAAATAGACAGAGATAAAAGATAATGACACAGAAGTCCTTGTCCAGTTCTTTGATCACTGTTATTTTGCTATTTGTGTACCTTTTATTCTTAATATCTTTGAGTACTTGCCAGTGTATAATACTATTTAAATATGGAGGGACTTTTCTGTTTTAAGTCCAATTAAGCTAAGTATATAGGATCTTTTCCCAAGGATGCCTAATCAATTTTATTTAAAAATAGAATCGGCTGCTAATTAAATCCCCAGAATCTGTCATCCTCAGGCAGAGAATTTATTACCCGGGTTGCATTTTTTTCTACTGAAACAGAGTCATGCATTTGCAAAGATTCACGGGTGGAGGTGACTAGAGGCAACAATGCCTTAATTGTCTTGGAAATATAATTTGTCTACAAAAGTGACTTCCATGGTGGCTTTAAGGCATATTCACTCCCTGCTGTTTCAGAGTGGGGATGGCATCCTGGTGATTTTACAGTGATCTGGTGAAAACAGGATCCATTCTGACTCATGGTTTCTTCAGAAAACATCTTTAAATGCTCCCCAATGCACAGCTGCCCAACGCACAGCCCACGCGAAGGTCTATGTAGCATCCCTGTAGTCCCTGTAATCCCTATTGTCCCTATAGTCACTGCTCTCATCGCCAACCCCACGCCGGTTCAGCCCCTTCCTCGTCTAGACTACACACCCTACTGAAGCACCCTCGGGGGGCCTTAGCAGCAGAAATGGGGAGAGAAAGCCCAGTTTGGAGGCACCGCCTTTATTTTCCATTTCTCAGTCGAATGCACTTCCTAGGCTATTAGTAACACATGACATTTGGATGTGCATATGCGTGGCTTTATCTTAACAAAAGGAAATGTGGGATGTAAGAAAGCATATACAGGTGACACAAAAATATCCTCCTTCCACTGGGTAAATATATACTGACCTCAACTGTACTGTTGCGTGGGTAGCGCGTTCAAAGGTGTCCCTCAGCACCCTCCATCTTTCCCGTTATCCACCGCAGAGCCCCTACTAGCCTCTAAGCTGCCGTTTAGGTTTACCTGTATTGCTTTTTAAATCTGCAATTCCACTGTACCTTTTGGGGTGCTTTTAGCAGCAGGCAGCCTTGACTCAAATTGGCTTACGCAATAAAGGAAATGCATGCTTTCTCCTCAGTAGTAGTTCCCCTGTTATCTGAGTTCCTGGACTTGGTCCTCAGAGGGGTTTCGAGGTGAGAACACCCATTCCCCTCGGGGCTTCCTGTCTGGCGGTGGCAGCCCCCCCGGGAAGATGGGGCCAGGCGGCTTTCCTCTGTGTCTCAGGAGCAACACATCCTTTCTCAAAGGTCTTAACCAGCAGACTTCCTCCGGAGTCCGATGGACCAGAAATGGCCATGGGCCCTCTAGCGAGCTGATCACCAGCCAGAGAAAGGAGAATCCCAGGGTGGAGACTCCTACCTCCAGGATTCTAAAACATCTCCAAACACTGAGGCGGCAACTGCAAGTTAATTCCTATAGTCATCTGCGAGGCACTGTTGTTTTAATACTATTAGGTCCTTTTCTAATGGAAGATGACCCATTTCCCAGTTTTTTTATGTAATGGTGTAGTGATTCTGTGGGAGGCGTTCTTTTTATTTACTCTGATATATTTTATAATTTTGCTGGGTTTTGCTACTTCCACTATCTTTTTGGTTAATTGTAGAAAAAAAGAAAAATTATTTATAGTTGGTTCTTACTGTTCTGATATTTTTAGCAGAGCCTCTTAGGGTTCTAACCACCTCGTCATTTATCAGAAAAGATAGTCGCGCCTCCCCTCTTTTGTCCAGGGTTTTGTCATTTTGTTTCATTGCTTTCTTTCACTGCGTTAATTAGAAACTCCACGTCACTGCTCAGTGTCGGAAGGGACAGTGGGCAGCCCTGCCTTTGTCCTGATTTTATTGAAACTCCCTTTCACGTGTATTAAAAACAGACTTTTACTTCTGGTTCCCACCTCAGTACTAATTGGATCGGAAGCTTTCTACTCCATCACGCTTAAAGCCTGCCCAGGTATGACTGCTACATTTATCAAGTTCTTTCTATTGACTCTTCATAAAATTAACCCTTAAAGATTTTAATACAAGGAATTTTTCTGATAGATAGTCTAATGATTGAATCATCTTTTCATTCCTGGAATTAGTTTTAATTTGTCATGCTGCAGTATTACTTTAAAATGCTGCTAGGTGTTTTGGTTAATCATGTATTCATCATTTATCACCTGTTTTTATAATAAAATTGAGATTTCATTTCCTTCATTTGTGATAATAGGTATGATAGCCTTGTGAAATTAGCTATTCTCAGTAGGAAAATACTGTATTTTGGCTTATTTTAAAACAAAAGCTTCTCCGCCCCAGCCAGCTGGCTCGGTTGGTTGAGGTGCCATCCCTTACACCAAAAGGTTGCAGGTTCAATCCCTGGTCAGGGCACATACCTGGGTTTCAAGCTCAATCCTCAGTCAGGCATGTATAGGAGGCAACCAATCAATGTTTCTCTCTCACATCGAGGTTTCTCTCTCTTTATCCCTCTTCCTCTCTCTCTCAAAGAAAAAAAAAATCAACAAAGATATCTTTGGGCATGGATTTTTTTTAAAGTAAAAAAACAAAAACAAAAACAAAGGCTTCCCCTGCAACTGATTGCAGCATTTAAATATTACTTTTAGAAAGATCTGTCTGATTTGACTTGCCACTCTTCTTGACTCACATAGACTGCAGGTGGGGATCATACGTTTCCCACTATATTTACTTTACTTTTATACACTTCGTGTTCCACTATAACCTCAGACAACTCGAATTTGAACTCTGGCTCTGCTCACATACTAGTTATGTGATGCTAAGCAAAACACTTATTTTTTTCCCTTTTTCTTTTTTTTAAATTAAATTTATTGAGGCAACATTGGTTGATAACATACACGTTTCTGGTGTACAATATTATAATTCGAAATCTGTATGCGTGTTCACCAGCAAAGTTACAGTGTGGTGTGCTAGCTGAGTGGATTTAATGGACTTGGAAATATTGATGGAATTTCTGTACACAATGTCAGCTGCTTGGTTGTCTGGGAATGTCTGCATCTGGGTAATGATGAACAGAGAATTTGATACCCTGCAGACCCAAGCTCCAACCAGCATCAGGGAGTTTTAATTATGACCAACGTGGTGAGCACCTCGCTAGGTGAGGCTGATGAGTGGCTGACGGGTGCCATTGGTGTCGTCCCCTCCCGTGCATAGTATGGCAGTCACGCACTTCAAATCACCTTGTCCTTTATACACACGGGCAGTGGTATAAGCTTCATTCCACTTTTTATAAATTAAAACGCTATGTGCACTATCATTAGGGTGCCTGTTTTAATTATTAGATGGTGACATGCACCGCTAAAGTAACACATTGTTAAAATAAATTTTTAGCAAGAAACCAAAATCAGAAGTAATATGTAAAATCAGTTCCAAGTTCCAAGACGCCATTTGTAGCGAGAGTTGCCAGAGGCGCCCGAGGGTCGGGCATTCGCTCACGTCCGCGCGGGCGGAGAAGGCCGTCGGAGTTCAGCACCGCGCCGCCTTCGGAGTCCGCCGCCGGGTGAGTGACGTTTGAGGTTTCTGTGCTCTCTCTTCCCCGTGACCATATCTAGATCTCTCTTGCCATTTTTAAAAGTGGTTAAATTATTCACAGAGCAAATAAAACAGCCTTGATTTGGCCTTTGCGCTATCAAGTGATTTTTCTATCAAGGCTAATGAGATTAACAGTTTCCTATAATTTATTCTTAGTACTGCACATTCTGCACTTGAATTGGTTTCATTAATTATGCATCCAACATTCAAGAAGAGATAAGATATCCAGGAAAATACATGATATTTCCTTTAAAAACTCTTCTTACTTCAGCGTTGAGTCCCATTGAAACCTGTCATAACGGCCAACTAATACCATGTTACCACAGGCTGATATACACTGACCAGGTCCTGTTAGTAATAATGACATGAACCACCTTCCCCAGTCTGCTAATGTAAATTGAAATTGAGATTCTGTGGATGCATTCCCATTTCGTATATTTAATTCCAATATGAGTGTGTGTGTTCCAATGTTTCTTCTTGCAATAGAAGGAAAGCATGAACTCATGTGTGTGTGTGTATGGGTGGGGGTGGAGGGGATATGGTATAATTTAAACACACTCCTTCAGATATCAGTAACTGAAAGTTTGGAAAACTTTTGTATAATACCAAATCCATTATTGGTTTATCATTCATAGTGCTGATCTCTTATGAGAAAAGCTTTGATTTATATTAGCTTGATATTAACCTAGTATAGGAACTCTCTCTCTTTCTCGATTTTGAATGGCTTTTCCATACACAATACCATCAGAAATTTCAGGTAAGCTCTTAATAAAGAACATTTGTTGTTTTCTTATTATTTAAACTTAAAAAAAGACAGAGGTACAAAAACAATAGAGGACATGTTTATTTTTATTTAGTTTTCCCATGAAAGGGATATATTGGAGTTTCCTCCTCCTTTATGAAGCTATACAGTTTTGATGCTTAAAAAATACCTTATTAAGAGATTTCTGACAGACATTATACTTGTGAATTTGGTAACATAGAGCATTTTGTCATCTTCATTTCTTTTTTGTTTTGCCTTTGGCTAAAGTGAGAGCTCCCCACGTGTTGCAAGGGCCCAGTTTTGCCCAAATAAATGCATTGACTCAGCTGCTAGAGAGCCCAGTGGAAGTGAGCACTTGGTTGACTCCGTGGGGAGCAGCCCCCCACTGAGCCTTTATGGAAGAGCAACTGTTTAAGGAGGAATGAAAGTAGAGCAGATAAAAAGTTACAGGACAAATGTGCACACTCCTGCTTTTAATAGTATTCAAGGGCTTAGCAAGCCATTAACTTTAGTGCTGTGGAATTGCTGAAAGGAAGATTTAAAAATAAGATGTGCCTATCCAGGGATTAAGATGCTGAAGGACCCAGAAAGACCATGTGCTATTGGAGAGGCTCACCAAGCATGGAAGGTCTCAGCCAATTGGCAAGAAATTGTGAAATGCACATCGACTCCCCCTCAAAAGCTGGAAGCCGTGGCAGAGAATGAGAAGTTGATAAATCATTGGTGTTTTAAATATTAGGAAGGTACTTGGCAAATAAATCTTCACAGCCTATCTCATTTTTCTATTATATTTAATAAGGACAGTTGCCTTCATGCAAATATATTATCACTGTTGTTAAAAGCGAAAATGTGCCTACATTATTGGAGATTTGCTATGAAGTACTGGGGAAAATGCCCAAGAAATGCCATATATTGTTCTGCCAAAGTACCAGTTCCTATAGACTATTCTACATCAGGTAGAGTAAGTAACCTTGGTGACGAATCCCCTAATACCTTCTTTTACCCATTTTGTCATTCATTCTTTAGCTCCCTCTTGTAAATTTTAAAACATCCCAAAGAGCCAGAATCTTGTTCTTTTGAAGATCAGACATCCAGTTTTGAGCCTGGGGTTGTAATCAAATTTTATACTTATTATCTGGCATGCTCCTAGAATTTGTAGCTTTTAAAAAATAGAAAAAGAGAGCTGGCTTTCCCTTAAATTTAAATCTTTGCTGCCTCAAGTGAAGGGAGAAATTATATCTAGGTTTGATTAGCCAGTGATGGAGGTGGTTTGTTAAAAATCTTTTGCCTCTGAATTTTCTCCACGTGGAAGGAAACCGCCTTGGAGCCAAGGTGCTCACAGGAAATGAAGGCTCTGTACTCAGCCATAAGCCTTGGATTAAAGCCAGCACGGAAGAGCTTCCGCGCTTGGTTTCTAATGGAAGAAAGCGCTCCAGATGAAAGTGGAAACTTTCATCCTCCCATAGAGGTGAATGAGAAGCCACAGGAAGAAATGAAAAAAATTGACTTAATGCTTGCTACGTGGCTGATTTTGTTTTTGTTTTTTTGTTTTTGTTTTTAGTTTTTTTGGGTTTTGGGGTTTTTTTTTTACATACACAAACCCACTTAATCCAAAGTTAAACATTTTAACACACTAAGGAAATAAAGGCACATGATAACCTAGGAGCGCAGTTTCGGAATCAGACGACTCGAATTTGAACTCTTGCTCTGCTCACATACTAGTTATGTGATATTAAGCAAAACACTTATTTTTTTTCCCTTTTCTTTCTTTTTTTAAAATTAAATTTATTGAGGCAACATTGGTTGATAACATACACGCTTCTGGTGTACAATATTATAATTCGAAATCTGTATGCGTGCTCACCAGCAAAAGTCTAGTTTTCTTACGTTAGCATATATTTGATCCCCTTTCCCTAACTGGCTCTCCCCTCATTCCCTGTCCCCTCTGGTAACCAGATCCTATTGTCTACATCTATGTGTTTGTTTTTGTTTGTTTTGTTAGTTCGTTTCTTTTTTGTTTTATATTCCACATATGAGTGAAATCTTACTGTTTGTCTTTTTCATCAAACTTTCTCACTTAGCATAATACCCTCAAGATCCATCCATGTTGTCGCAAAAGGCAGTATTTATTTATATGTGCTATTTCCTTATCTGTAAACTAGTAACAGCAATAGAGAGTTAATATTGGTTCAGAACACTGCTGAACACAGAAATGCTAGGTCAATGTTTGCTGCTGCTATTAACGTAGGTAAAGATTTCGTACCATGAAGACAAGCTTCGTGTCCCACTATAACCTGAAAAGATGCTATTTAAGCATAATATGAAAGCAAATGCTATAGCTGACTTCATATCAGTATTGATGCTATTAATTATTAATATTGTTGCTATTAATTAGTAATTAAGATATTTGCTTAATGGAATGATATTTAGAAAACCGCTTTCAGTATTACAAAATATTGCATTTGTGAGTAAGTGATGACATGTTACAGCAAGGCGATGCAGGTCGTGCTCACAACGTCCTGAGACAAGTGACTCAACTTAGAGGGCACCCTGGCCTGGCTTCCCAGTTGCCCTGCAGCCCAAGGAGTTGCAGGACATTCAGATGCCCGTGAAGCTTGGCCCTACTGCTGCTTCCGAGGCATGCCGGCCTGGGAATCTGCATTATTAAAGTATCCCAAAGATTAAATATTAGCAGATGTGGATATAAATACTTTAAAACATAAACTGACATGAGAAGACTTTGCAGATGAATTCCAAAGAGTCTTGAGGCAATAACGATGCTTCCCATAAACATGGACATAAAACTAGAATAGTATCCCAGATAAAAAGTGCAAAGCCAGTGTAAGAATTTCCCTTCCATAAGTAGTTTCAATTCTATAAGAAGTTATGCTGTATTCTGTGATTAAACGTCTCTGAATGCCAATGAATATTTAATTTCTGTTTTGTTGAACAACTCACCTATATCTCACAAAAATATTTCATTTCACATACGTCAAGTTTATATTCTTTTATTTGAAGGCAGTTCTTTTTTTTAGCCCTATGTATTATTTCTAAAGTGGGTCAAGAATGACAACTTCAAATAACCTGAAATATGTTCTCCTTTTGATGCCAAATAATGGCTGACACACAATTTTATAAATATACTTTTTTAAATATGGAAATTCACAGCTTTGCAATAGATGAAAATGAAATTGTAATGTTTTATAAGCAACTTCTTTTTCTGTTTATAATAGAACAGCAGACAAAGGATTGTTATTAAATTTCTTCAGTATGTCTGATATTTAGCACATTTGAACATTAATAACTTGTTTCTTCAACTCTTCTGTAGTCTTCTATGCATATAGATTACTTTCTTAACTACATAAAAAGAGATAATAACTATTTTAATAACAATAATGTATGAGTTAATACTTTTCTTGACTATACAGAATTTTTTTTAAAAAGAAGTGATTTAAAGCCCTTAATGAAAAATTATATCTGCATTTAATATTCCTTTGCTTGTGCTGCAATAATTACATTCGTTAAAGTTTGAATTTCAAGCAATATTGCCTAGATAAAATTAAGTAACCATCTTCTGTTATATTTGTTTATAGACTGAATATCCTTGGCATCTCCCATTATTTCCTGCAATCTCCATTCAATTTTCTTTATTTTATGCTTATCTATATTGTGATAATGCTGCATGTACTTCATAATCACATATAGAGCTACCAGAAGGGTGGAGTATTTATTATACATAGAAAATAAGGTTTATATATTCATCAGAACTAACTGACTTTCAACTTGATAAGAACTATGTCTTCTTTATGACATTTAAATTAATGTCCCTTGAGATAAATAGCCCTTGAACAGGTAGCTGTTTTAAATAAAGGTTTACATATTTATTTGTCAAAGTCAGGCAATGGTTTTCAGTATTATACACATAATTCTTGCTATTCCGTGTAAACATTTCTGCAGTTTCTTTCTCGCATGGAGCCGAGGCCGGCCAATGGTCCCAAGCACACAAGAGTCACCTTTAAAAGGGAGCTTGGCTCGTTTCTTTAACCCACATAAAAGAAGGAATTGAGTATTCTAAAATTTCTTTCAGAATCTCACCCCTGCTGCCTCCAGCAGTGACACCCGGACCACGTATTATGTGTTCTGTATTCCAATATATGTGAGAAAAGGAAGACCAGAAAGGAAATATGGGGAAAAGGGGAATTTAGATGGAGAAGGACATCCAAGAACCAAAATAATAAGAGTTGGGTATCTCCTCTAGTGCCTTTTAAATCATCTGCATATAGAGGAAACACAGAAAACTAAGATTTCACTCACATGTACAATCTAAAAAGAAAAAAGAATGAGCAAACAAAACAAAATAAAAAAAAAGTCAGAATCAGAGGTCCAAGGGCCAGAGGGGTGTCAGGCGGGGTCCGGGTGAGAAAGCGGAGGGGACTACATTCAGTCATGCTGTGAGGACTGCGTATGGGGACACGTGATTAAGCTAAGTAGACTTAGCCTACTGAGCACCGGGTCGGGTACATAAATGTCAAATTGCTACACCGTACACCCGAAACTAGTATAATATTCTATCCCAACTATATTTAAATAAAAATAATAACATTCTGGTACTGGCGTAAGAACAGGCACCTAGATCAATGGAAGAGAACAGAGAGCTCAGAAGTAAACCCTTGTCTCTGTCAGCGATTATATTTGACAAAGGGGCGGGAACACAGAATCAGAGTAAAAGTAGCCCCTGCAACAAATGGTGTTGGGAGACCCGGACGGCTACTCGCCAAAAAAGGAAACTCGACCAGCAGCTTACACCACACACAAAAGCAAGCTCAGAATGGATAAAAGACTTAAAAATAAGTCTTTTATAAGTCTTGGTTCTCCTAGAGGAGAACAGAGGCAGGAAAATCTCAGATATTCCATGCAGCAATATTTTCACTGACATATCCCCTAGAGCAAGGGATATAGAGGAAGGAATAAACAAAGTGGGACTGTATCAAATTAAAAGGCTTCTGCACGGCTAAAGAAAATATCAGCAGAATCAAAAGGGAAGCATCCCTATGGGAAAATATATTTGCCAGTGGTACCTCAGACATGGGTTTGATCTCCAAAATATATAAAGAACTCATGCGACTCCACACCAGGAAGACAAACAACCCAATTAAAAATGGGCAAAGGACCTGAACAGACACTTCTCCCAGGGAGATATACAGAGGGCCCAGAGACATATGAGAAAATGCTCGGCATCGCTAGCCCTCAGAGAGATACAAAGTAAAACCACAATGAGATACCATGTCACACCAGTCGGAATGGCCATCATAAGCATATCAACACACAACAAGTGCTGGTGAGGTTGTGGAGAAACAGGGACCCTAGTGCACTGCTGGTGGGAACGTAGACTGGTGCAGCCACCGTGGGAAACTGCATGGAATTTCCTTAAAAACTAAAAATGGATCTGCCTTTCACCCCAGTAGTTCCACTGCTGGAATCATACCCTAAGAATCCTAGAACACCAATTCAAAAGGACCTATCACCCCAATGTTCATAGCACAATTCACAACAGCCAAGTGTTGGAAGCAACCTAGGTGCCCACCAGTAAATGAGCTGATCAAAAAACGGTGGTATATTTACATAATGGAATGCCACGCAGCAGAAAGAAAGAAGGAGCTCGTACCTTTCACAACAGCATGGAAGGAACAGGAGAGCATTATGCTAAGTGAAATAAGCCAGACAGTGAAAGACAAATACCAAAGAATCTCACCTCTTAACTGGAACCCAATCAACAGAATAAACATGCGAGCAAAATAGAAAGAGAGACACTGAAATAAAGAACAAACTGACAGTGACCGGGGGGAGCAGGGAGGTGGACAATGGCAGAAAGAAGGGGGACAGTCAAGGCACGTGTATAAAGAACCCAAGCTTGTGTACATTGACATAAATCATGGCTATGTATGTGTTTCTGTGCATTAATATGTCGCATGAATAGCGGTAAAAATGAAACTGTGAAATCTGTTGTCATCTCTGAAAAAGAATGTAGATTAAGCTGTGGAGTGCCGAAGGCCGTCATGGGACACATTCCTATTCAAGGGTGTAGCGGACAAATGGGGCAGGAGAGGAAGTGCAGGGAAGTCAGTGGGAAAGTGAGGAGGAAAGGGTGTGGATAACAGGGGCTATTCTTGAGTGAGGAAAGCATGACTCAGTTATAGGTGAGCAAGAAAGGCCACGGTGTGTGGGGAAGGGATGACAGCTTCAAGGCCCAGATGGAATTCTGATCGGCTATGGCCAGAGAGAGCAAGTGGGGATGAGAGCTGCAACTAAGAATTCAGGCAACTTTTATTTTATTAATTTACGTGTTTTCTTTTTGCTTTGGAAACGTACGTCTGGAAAATACAGGCAGTGTCTTGAGACCAGGGAACGGGAGGTGAGATTGAAATGGGAGGTCAGGTTGCTCGATCTTGGGTTTCCAGTGTTGCATGGATACAAAATGCAGTGAATGGTGCAACATTTTATCTAGGTAATGCAACGCCCTCGATGTAAATTATCTCTAATGAGTTAGGCTGGCCGATCTCTGCCATGAATGCCTCTTTCTGTGGTACTAAAGCATGGTTAAAGTTGGGCAGAATTGCTAACTTTGAAAGAAAAATGAGATCAGGGATAGTGATGTTTCCTTGGAAACACGAATACATGTGAACTACCTGTTCATTAAGGGCTGTTGATGTCTCCTGTAGAGGCACATGTATTAGGATAATTGATCACTTTCTAATAATTGTTCACTTTCCTATTAATGAAAGGGAGGCATCAAACGCACTGCCGCTGGTTTGGAGTGGAGATAATGAGAAGCTCCCTTTAACTGTGAGTTTGTGTCTCCTCCCACGCCCCCAGTGCCAGAGCTTCTAAGAGGCAGTAAAATGGGCAGGTTTAAATTTTAGACATATCTGCCTTTTAAAGACATTAATCATAACAAATGAAAGAGAGAGAACAATGAAGAAAAATTTAAAAAGTGACTTGGGAGCAAGCGAACAGATATACTCAGCTAATCATGACTCCAGAACCTTTTAAAAAAAGAAATTAAGTCGTTCGTTTAAACTCAGATACATGTTTAGTCAACCAATACTGACTATCTTTGTATTTCTGTATCTTCCTATATATCTTAATGTTATCTATGTCTGCATCAACCGTCATTTACTGTTTATTGCACTGTATTCTAAATCACTTTGTTTTTTTCCTCAACTGATTTTATATTCCCCATATAAATTTTCTTTTTCAGCTGATGTTAGGAGATAGTTCAAATGAGGGAGATAGGTGACTTTCGATTTATAACAGACCGAAAGACACGGCTTGATTTAACACATTGATTTCCACTTAGAGGAGCCCTTTCCACATGTTCTTTAACTTCAGACCAGACTCGTAAAGGGTTTGCGGCATGGCGTTTGGTTCCTCACCACGTGTCATCTCCTAGATGTGCATGTTAATAGATATTCCTTGTTGCTTTTTATTTTGCTCATAGTTTAGTATCTTTTTTATAAAACCTATGCTCTCTTATCTTAAAATTAGAATATTGCCCTTCTGGGTTCTAGTAAACTCTGTTTATCTTGTTCATCGTATTTTCAACTAGTCATTATAATCGATTATTGTAGCAGCTGTATTAGTATATTATTCAGTGTTACATGCTTAAATTTTTTTACCGTTACTCCTACATATTGATTATAAACATATCAAATACTGTCCCTCTACTGTTAGTATTAAATTTTCATTAAAATGTATCGGCTTTGGGAATAGGCTTTATGACATAAATTAAAAGGAGGTCTATTTTAAATTATACTCCAGTATCCCCATTTATTACATGAAATTAATTCACAAAAGAATTGCTGAGTTTTTTAAGGGTGAAAAGATAAACCATGAAATGGTCCATGCCCCTTAAATTTCTTCAAATTACAAAGATTCCAAATTCATTGGCTAACTATTCACTCTAATTTGTAATACACTTAATATACGTGTGCCCCACAGACAAAAATTATATTTTCTGCAGATGTGTGGGTCCCTGGAAGAGAGGAATAAATTTAAAGAGGGATAAGGAGGTAATTGTGATACATTCTAAGCTGATTCATGGGAGTTGGGTACAGAAGGTTCATTGGGCTAATTTCTTAGCATATAAATCTTGGTGAATTACCACTCAGAGTCAATACATCATCCACCCCTGAGAGGGAGCTTTCAAACACATACGTATTATAGATATTATAATGTAGATAATAGTATAATTGACAATACTCCACGTTATAGCTATCCTATCAGGTACACAGTAACTACCATAGTAGTGGGTAGCATCTGAATCTTCGATGTTACGGTGCTACAAGGAACATTTTGTCTGTCACATCTTGTTGAAAATCCTGTTTGCTTGGGGCATATTTCTAGTAATAGAATCCATTGACTAAAGAACATGGTGAATTTCACAACACTAATTTGTAATACTGGACCGTATTTGGAATATTGGATTAATTTATGCTTCCCCCTGGACTATATGACAGCATCTTTTCACTCCACCCTTTCCAACAGTGGCTTTTATTACCATTGCTTTAATCTTGGAGAATAGATGTCTCTGGTCTGAGAGGAGTTTCATCGCAGTTTGGCTGGGGCAGTGCTGAGCTGTTCTATGTCTTCTGAAAGCAAACGTGACTTGTTCACAGTTTGTTTAGTGCATTCTTCCGAGCTGGGCGCTGTGACAGGCCTTCACGTCCCTGTTCATTTATTACACAGGAAGAATCGAGGTAACCTCTGCTTTCTTTTCTCTTCCAGTATTTATTTATTTTCTAATTATTATGAAATGTCAGAATAATTTTGGTATTTATGCAATCTGTTATTGTTGGAAATAGGAAAAGGAATTAAGATATGACTTGGGTGATGTCAAGTGTAGCCACATTTAGACCAAAAAAAAAGTGTTTTTACTACTCGGATGGAGCTAAATATCAAAATTCAAGACCTTCTCCAGTTTCCCCTGTTAAAGCCATGGGAGCGACCTCAATTCTTCTCTTTCCCTGCCCATGCCACCCTCATTCCATCAATCACCAAGTTCTATCAGAATGGCCAGCATAACACACCCCAAACCTGTGTCCTTTTCTCCATTTTATTCACTGTCACTCTCTCTCAATCAAGTCCAAGTAATCTTTTGTCTACACTACTTGTAACCGGGCTCACAGCCTCCGCTGGACGTCTCTAAATGTCTATTTTTAGCCCCAGACACATTTCAGGCAACCATGACCGCAGTAGATAGACTGACTTTCCAAGCCTTGCATTTCTTTACCTGTGAAATTATAACTTCCTTGTCCCGCTCTTTCAACTTTGCCCTGTGACTTGCTTTGGCCACAGGAATGCGGATAATGGTAACGTGTCGCCACTGAAAGGGAGCTTGCAAGGATGTCCCAGGGTCGTACCACGGCCCTGTCTCCTTCACTGCGAGGACAGTGATGTCCCAGACCAGGCTTGCTTCTTCAGCCCAGGTCTCAGAGCGAAGAATTTTGTGGTTGTAAGCTGAAGCCTCGCTTAAATTGCAAGATATAAAATAAATAATGTTGCTGTTCTGTTCCAACCTGGCAACGGTCTCGACGCATTCAGAGTTGACTGAAAATTCCTCGCTATGGCCCCCGCCTGCTCTCAGATGTCATCTGTCACCACTCTCTCCTTGGTTCACTCTGTGAAAGCACAGGTGCACTCATGAAAGTGCTAGAACAGTCCTATGCCTCCCCTATGCCTGTTCTCTTCTCACAGTGGTGTCCCGTCACATTCGTCACTCCCTCTTAGCTCGCCCCATTCTCTTTTCCTCATAGTGTTCCTTAGTATCCGACGGTATCTGTCTAATGGATTGTTTTTATTTTCCACCCTCTAGGGTCTAAACTCTGCGAGAGCAGGGATTAGTGTGTCTTGTGCCCCACGTGCCTGGAATAGAGCTTGACCTGCAGTAGGGACTGAATGAACTTATTTAAAATGAGTCGATGCATCCAATGCCCTTTGCCAAGCCACGTTTGGTGCTAGTAACAGTGCCATTTTCCACTTCTCAGCCTTCCCCCACCACGGCAGTCCTTCTCTGTGGGTATCTTTCCGCAGGCTGTAAGTTAGAGTTTGTTGATGTAATACCACGGCCACAAGTTTGTTCTAAAACACGACATTATGTGCTGCAACCATTCATTCTCATAGTTCCCCCACTGGTGTGTGTGTTTGTGCATAGAACACGAGAGCCCCTCATGGCACTGAATCGCTGGAACCCGACACTGGAACGCTCAAGTTCAAATCTCAGCTCTGTTAGTTATCGGGTTGGTGCCCTTGGGAAGTTCAGCAAGTCCTTTTGAGCCTCAGCTCCCCTGTCTGTGAAGTGTAGTCTGAGCAGTGATAGCAGGTCCCTTCAGGGTCCCCACAAGGATGCAGAGTGAATGTGTGCACTGTGTTTTCATATACTACCTGCTCCAAAAGTTTTGGTAAATAAAACAATTAAACTGTCGTATTTGTTTTATTACTACAGTCCCTAGCATTTCACTGCTGAATAAATGCTTCTTGAAATAAATTGAACAGCGTTTCCATTTTTAAGTCTTTAGGCAGAAACTTTGATTTCCCTGGTAATAAATTCACTGTGTTTTCATTCAAATGCCGATGATCTACAATGTACTATAAGGGGGGAGGGCGGTGAGCTGGGAGGAGAGAGTGAGAATGTGAGTTTTATACACCGTTTCCAGAGGTGGAGCTGACGACTGGCTACTCCTCTTTCTCCCACGCCCCGTGTTCTGTTCGTTAGCCAAAGTGACCTCTGGTGTCTTTCTCTAGGTGTTTGGATAATGATCCCCTTTACTGAAAGGGGGGAGATCTTGGGGCTAGCAGGTTCAGGGAATGAAAAAATATATATATGGTGCTATTTTGGCAGCGGCATCTCTGAGATTCTATTTGACATCCTTATGGAGACCTTGAGTAGCTCTCGTTGTTGTTGTCAGTAAGTCTTGGGGCCAACAGAGGGGTTAGGGTATGAAACTCCAGGAGGCAGAAATCAACAATCTTGGAAGAAGGAACACATACGGGAGAGCTCTGCGTGAAGGTCTGACCGCTCAGGGTTTTATACATTTGATGTGCGAGTGGAGGAGGTGGAAAAAATCATCACCCTAAACTAAAAGAAATGACCAGCGAGGTTGGGCGTAGGTGTTGTAAAAAATTAGATGAGGCTGCATTATCCGCTTTAACAAGGTCACAGTCTTAAAGGGAGCCCACCTTGGAATCACAAATATTTTGAGAATATGTAACATGGAAGATGTGCAAAGACTGCTAACTTGTGAGTGAAACCCTTCGTGTTCCTCCCTCATTGGTGTTCAATACAGTTTTCCGAGTAGAGGAGGTTCTTAGACCTCATTCACATGAATTTCAACTAGTAAAGCCTCTTAAGGTGTCTCGAAAATTCTACATTTTCGTAGCAGCACACGACCCTGGTTTCTCAGTGAAAAATTAAATTGGACCCCAACTAATCATTTTGCATGCAAATAAGAAAAATCCCTATTTCCGGGGGTAGGGTGGGGGGTTCCTGGATGCTGTGTATTTCTCGTGTGTTTTCCGGGCCGCCCCGTCCGTTTTTGCAGTGCTTGGGGCTCTCAGTCTTTGCTAAAATTGTGTCATGTCTATCAAGTGTAATTTCCATATCTTTAACTCCCCACTTCTGTAATCAGTCTCCTATGAATTTTTCAATTTCAGTTGAGGGCACTGTGGTCTGGACCACCTCCAATTCACTACAAATGCCTCTTGCATCCTGTCTGTGTAAGTCTAACGTGTGGATTATACCAGTCCTTTGCCATTTAAGAAAAAAAAGATCTTAAGTGCTGAAATGACCAGAGCTTTTCTTTCTGATTTGCAAAAATTTAATGACAAATTCAAAATTATGAATGATCCAGTTTATTCCTGGCATATTTTTACATGTTTTACTTCTCAATGATAATGAGGTCTTAGATCCGTCATGGAAAACATTTCAGGGTCTGTAAAGAAAAATAACTTTTAGTGATTTAAATACAAGTAATTATGTTAGCTTTTATGTACTGTTGTCGACAAGATCTAATCCTTATAATTAAGGACAAAGAATATCAGTCCTCATTCAGCTCTGGCTACCCTTACAAATCTGGTGTAAAGTCTCCGAATTATAGTCAGAAGCATTTTATTTTGTTTTGGTTTTTTCCCAGAGAGTTAAGGTGGAAGATGTTTAATATTTTGGAATGCTTTCTTTTTTTAAATAGTGGTCATAAAGGTGATTAAACTTGCCTAAACTAAGCAATCCTGTCTCTTGGCAAATTTATTATGTCAAATAGGAAGTTTCTTAAGTCAATTCATCAAGGGTTCGATACCTAGGAAGAATATTTTTAACTGTTGAATTAGCTTTCTCATAGGAGATTGAGGAAAGTCAGATGACTGTCTTTTTATTTATAAATCAAAATCTCCAGCAAAATTCCTGATTTGCAGAGATTTATAGACAAGAAAAAAAAATAAAACCTTAGGGACTATCTTGAATTGCTTCTTGTTCTCATTCCTTACATCTAATCTACCAGCAACACCTGCCTCCTCTCTCTTCAAGACATTGCCCAAATCTCTCTATTTTGCACCCACTCCATGGTGCACATGCTTTCCCATGGAGCCATCAGTCATAGTTCAGAGCATCGCGAAGGCTGCTTCACTAGACTCGCTGCGTCCATTCTCACACCGATTTACATCCCAGGGCATGGTTAGAATAATGCTTTTGAATTATAAGTGGTTTACCACACCCTGTGACTTTACACAACAGGCAATTCCAATAGAGTTCTACATCCTCGTGATACTTAGCCCGGGCTAGATTATGCAAGGCCGCCTATCTCTTCCATCATGACCTTGGACTTCGTCCCTGCCTGACTTCATTGCCGTCTTGGTGGTCTCTCCAGTGAGCCCGTCACACTCCCGTCCCAGGGCTCTGAAGGATGACACTGTCACCTGTGACACCGCCAGGGCCGATTCCCTCCGCTCATTCTCATGCCTGTGCCCCTCTCTGCAGAACACGCACTAAAATAGTAGCGGCTGTCACTGCCCGGAGCTCGCTCAGTCGCATTTTATTTTTATCATCGTTGCCGTGCACTTTAATTTATTCTTTGCTGTAACCCCACACCAAGAACAAGGCCTCACATAAAGGAACTCATGTTTGTTAAAATAATAAGTATGTAAAAATTAAATGTTTTTCATGTAACAGATAGAAGCATTCCCCCCACCCCCCAAAGGAATCACATGGTGAATTATGCTAACATTAAGCGATTTTTGTTGTTCTCAGTGCAGTATCTGACAGGTGTTGGCAGGGTGCCTTGAGGTAACTCAAGCCATCTGCAATGTATCTATTCAGCATCAAAATCCAGAAATTATTAGATGAATGCTCATTTTAATTGTTAACTGACTGTACCAGTGAAAACACATAGCAACACTAAAAAATAATTCTAGGGGGCTGTGTAATGTATCGAGTGATTGTACCAAATGTACACAACCGGTCTCCGACTCTGTCAGCCGCTCTGTCACACTGTTTCGGTATCCATCTACCTGGGAGGCTCAGCCACGAGCTACGGACACCAGGTATGGCCGTGTGCTTTTGTTTCCTTCCCAAGGATTCAAAGCCACGAATAACTGTGTAAATAAAAATGCCTTGGTGGCTCCGAAGGGAACGAGAATTCTGGAGAGGACTATGTCAGTCTTACACAGATAACTAGAAGGAAGAAACACGCCCATCATTGCACACAATAGATCTCGCAATTGGATCGTGAATCCGACAACCATGTGGCTAGTGGCCTGTTTTTCCCATGGAAAAATTTATTTCTGTCAGCGTGATGGTCCTTCTGTGTTATGCAAGAAGAACCACGTGTCATTTTGACCCAATAAGCAAGCTGTTTTCAAGTGTCTGATCTTTGGATCACATTCGATGCAAATGCAATGAGCTTCCTCGCTATTCTGTTTACATTTTATAAGATATAATGACATCTTGTAAAATATTTATGTTTAATTCAGTGTGGTTATTAGAATATCCAGCGATTTCATCTCCCTCTAATGAAGAAAATGATATTTGCACTCATATAAATGAGTAGAAAACAAATAATGTAGCTGTTACTTGGAACAAAATCAAGTTACCTTTTTTGAACTAATGACTATTTTAGATTAAAATCATAAAATTTAGAACATGTTTTTTAGAAATTTTATAAAACCATATTTTATGTTAGACATTCTAATAGAGTTGGTTTTCTTCTATTTGCCACCCAGGAATCTAGTTTAATAAATGTATTAGTTTTCCATGGCTGCCTTAATAAATTGCCTCAAATTTAGTAGCTTAAAACAACACCCATTTATTATCTCATAGTTTTGTACATGAGGAATCCAACACAGAGGTAGATTAGAAAGATACTAGGAGGCCACAATATGAATTTCCAGTGAAGTTAAAAACTTGTCAAGTTTCAAACCTCTTGTCATCAGCCCTTTTTGCTTTCACTTAATAAGTGGTCCCACTGAATGGTTGCATCCCACCACGTTCCATCTCTATCTCAGGCCTAGCAGAGGCGTTCTGGGGCGCACAGCGGGTGTGGCGGCAGTGTGAGGAGGACAGGCAGGGGACAGGCGGTTACCTTGGCAACCGAATAAACTCAGAATATTCTCTGACTGTGGTAGTCCGAACTGTCTATTTTTTAGCTTGTAACCTTAGTCACTTCTCTTTACCAAATCAGAGCCTAATATAACCCAAATAAATGTAGTTCAGAATTTTAGCTTAGCTGTTGGGACAGTCCATGTAAGAAAGAAACCATACTTTAGAAAACTGACAGTCGGTACTCTTGTGTGGACAGTCCCACTCCAGAGAGAGTAAAATGTCAGTATTACAGACAGGTAAAAGGAAAACATATATCTATAAAATAATAGCCCTCAATGTATTTTCCCTTCACAAAACACCGAATTTTATCTAATTTGTCCATATAATGTTATTTTTTATTTTTATTTGATTTGATTATTTTCTCTTTTTGCCCTATCAGCCACACAGTTCTTTTTTTTGACGCATAATTCACACCAAAAAAGAAATGCATGGTTTTCGGAGATTTGTGGAACATATACAATTATGTAGCCCATAGTCCAATCAAGACACGGAATATTTTCACCAAGGTGCCATTCAGTCGGAACCTCGTTAATTAATGACTCTGTCCCTGTTTCCTATCGTAACAGATCGACTTTGCCTTTTCTAGAAAGTCATGTAAATGATACCTTATAGTGTGTGCTCCTTTGCTGATGTGGTATTTTGAGATGCACTCCTGTTCTTCTGCACATCTTCACTTTGTCCCTGTATTGATCAGTAGTATCCCTCCTTGTGAATACGCCAGAATCTGTTCGTTCTCCCCAGAGAGACGACGCGCTGTTTCCGGCTTCTGCCTGTTAGGGACAAGGCGGTTCTGAATGTGTCTTTTTTCGTGGAAATGTTTTCATTTCTTTTGGGCAAATACTTAGGAGTGATTGCTGGGTCACAGGCACATAAGTTTAACTTTAGAATAAAGTGTCAAACGATCTTACAAAATGATCATAACACTTCACACTCCCACCAGCACTGGGTCCAGTGTCTGCTCGCTTCGCATCTTTGCCAACGTTTAGTTTTGTCGGTCACTGAAAATTTATCCGTTAGAGTGACTAACGTGAAGTATGTATTTTCAAATACTGGGGATTTTCCAAATGCCTGCTTGTTTATGATTTGTAATATATAATGGTGCTGTGAATTGAGAACATATGCATTTGAATATTGGGGATTTATGTAAATTTTTTATAACCCTGTGTAGATTCATTCCAAAAGTGACTGAGACATTCATAAGAACAAATCATTAAGAACAGGGCCTTCTCCTCTGATACATGCAAAATTTAAACGCCACTGTTAGATGACACAATCAAATCGACCCCTGTAGAAGCCTACGTCCCCGAATGCATGACGCGTGTGTTGCCAGGCGTCGTCGTCAGGGTTTCTGTCACGCTGCACCTGTGGGGCATCCTCACTGAAACGAGGGGCTGTTAAAAGTTGAACCCGGAAATTGTGTGCGCCCTGCACATGCTCAGACAGAGCTGATCTGAACAACCGGATCAGTGTGTTACTAATGCTTTTCTTCCTTAGGGAAGAGGGACCTGCTTTTCCCTGATGTCTGCAGGCAGACACGCATTTCCTGGGCAGGAGGAGCTAGGCAGGTGGCTGTCTTTGGAGCCTTTCTCTGCTTCAGTCGCCTGCCTTTGCACATCTGTAATCTTGGCAGCTAATCGATGCTTGTCTGGAAGTTACTATCCACCGGCGGGGCTGGTGCGGAAGGCCCGGCTCCACTGCCCGCGGCCCTGTCGGCGGTGTCTGCACCCCCGCCATGACAAGGAGCTAGCGGTGGAGACATCCGGGCTTAAGGGAGAAAAAGCTTGTTTCAAAGCCCCCTGCAGAGCCTTGAAAGCTGGCTAGAATTCGTAGGGGCGGCCTGAACGTGTTAACTCCGGCCGCTCAGGACTGGCCGTCATTTTCAAGTCAGGGTAGGAAACAAGGGGGTCACAGGAGACGTGGGCTGAAGCCATCGAAACGGTTCCTCCTTCGTGTGCCCACCTCACTGTTGTGATGGCACCAAGCAGGCGCGGCCTCTGGTGCCACCTGCCTCCCCACGGTTTCCCACCCTTTCCTCCCGAGGGCTCAGCAGTGTGTCCCAGTTTATTGTGTCCCCTGCGGCCCCTTCTCTAAAACGGCTGTAGTGCAACAGAATGAGCGTAGTTGGTTTGGGTGTGTACATTTCTTATTGAGGTTATACCCGTGTATTTTAAAGATTTTGTTTTATTTTATGGATGAGATTTTCCTTCACATTTTCTTCAATTAATTATGGCTTGTTTGAAGAAGGAAATCTTTTAATATGTTCAGATTTCTAACTCAGTGATCTTTCCTATTAATGGATAAATTTCCTCTTGATTTTCTTGGGAGACAAGCCTATTAAATGCAAACAATTGCAGATTTTTCCTTTGTTTTTTTCTCTCATTGGGCAATATTTCCAACAGCAAATGACAATCAATGTCCTTATTTTGTTCATGACTTTAATAGAAATGTTTAAAACAATACAGAAATTAAATCCTATAGCAATACATTTATAGAGATAGAGTGCAGCGGACAAAAGGGAACAAAAAGAAACAACTAAATCTAAGGAGATTAAGTTATCATACTTTCATATAATGTAGGAACTTCCACATTGTACCTGCTTAAAAAAAAAAAAATACAACGTAGCCTTCCAGAATCAATCTATCTTCACCAAAAAGTACCTTACCTCATAGTCACAAGAAATTTATTCCCCATGGCTACATACCTGATGATTCTGACTTTTATATCTATGTTAGCAATTATCACATAATTTTTGATTTTGTTATTTCTGAATATTTATGCACCATCACTGGGTTACAAAGTGTTCAGAACTATAAACAGTGCCCTGTAATTCTGTACTCCTCACAGAATCCAACTAAGTGCCTTGCACATAGTAGGTATGCAATATGTATTTAGGTTGGAGAATATTGTTTTTTGTTTATTTTGCAAAATCAAAGGAGAGTCGTAATATCTTCATTATAAGCAGCAATATATTTCCATCTAAATATGCTGGTCAGTTCATTTTCTGTGATTCTAAATGGTTCTGCAAATTTCTACAAAAACAGAATCATGAGAAAAGGTAAAAAGGATAGAAACTTTAGGGGACTGTTGTTCTTTTATCAAATGATCTTTTTTAAAAAAATGAGACTCGCACAATATATTTTTAATTGCTCATATCTAAAATATTTTTCAAACCATTTATAAACTATTTTTATATAAAACTGTCCAGGATATTGATTAATTATAATCTGGACAATAAATAAAAGAAGTATCTTGTAAGAAGGAGAGGTGTTTCTTTGCCCAGAAGGCATTTTTTATTTCCAGGAGAGAAGGGATCAGGGTCTTTACTGCTCAGCGGGGTCTTTCAATATGGAGATTTAGGCTGCGCACCTGACCTCCTGTTAACGCGCCTGAGGGAATGGCTGTTAGAAGCAGCAGCCACTTAACACTAAAGAAGTGAGAGAAATGTGTCCTATTGCTCTTCTTGTTCCAAAGACTCAGAGTTGAGAAGAGTATAAAACTTATCGAAATTCTGCAGAGTTAGAAGGAATCTGTAACTGCCTTTCATTGAACTTATGACCTTAGAGATTTTCTTGACAAACCACTTCATTTTGCCTTGTTTACACAAGAGGAATTTGAGCTCCAATTAAAGTGGCTTATCAAGGTCAGTATCAGTAAGGGGTCGGCAGATCAGGGGTGTTGGAAACCTTGGTCTCTCGTCTGCCAACTCAGAGCGTCTGTGTTAAATGAAGCCCAGGAAACACTCCCTTCTCCCACAGTTAATCATACTTAACATCTGCTAGGGGAAAAAATCACTATGTCAAGTAGTTTGCCTGGATTATCTCACTGCATTTTCAAAACCACCTTTGACTCATGTACTGATATACCACATATAGACAAACACATTTACTCCAAGGAATTTCAGTTAAAATGTTACAAGGTCACATAGCTACCAAGTGGGAGAGTTGCGTTACAAGCACAAGAAACACAAGAGGACTTATGTATTGAAAGTTTAGAACTTAAGTGTATCTGAATTGGGGAGTTTTAATATTAGTTATTTAATTTGCACATTCTTGTTACCTATATAAATAATGGAAGCGGTCCTAAAAAATCATTCTTTTGTGACAGTACTGCATCGCACACATAACTTGACCAGTCACGGGAGGTCTGCAGGCGTGGAAGGGTGTTCTAAGCTAATTCTGTGGGATACTGTTTCTAAATGTGTCCAGATTGGAGCTGAGTGAGGGTGGGCAAGCCAGCCAGGGAACACCCCTCACCGAAAGGCCTAAAACTCATAGCATATGGAAGCGTTTTTGCATGACAAGTTATTCTCAGAGAAAGACGCATGATTTATAAATACTGTCAAATAAAATATGCATTTCCAAATGCTAGTAATCTAACACAATCTATAGTACAGCAGAGAGCACGTCCTTCCACCCATTCCTACGGGTAATCACGTCTGACGTCATGAACACACTCTGCAGCCGGACCCGTGTGAGTTCGGGTGCGACTGCGCCATCCACAGGCCACGTGACCCGAGGGGAGGAGCCTGCCTTCTCCTGATTCTCCTTTCTCTCATCTCTAAACGTAAACACAGTAACTTCTCCGTAGCGCTGTCGTGAGAGTCGAATGGCAGCTGCTGGGCAGTGAGCCCAGGGTCCGCGTGGAACACTGGGGTTCCTGGGCTAGCGCCGGATTATGCCTCTCACACCGAGCAGGGCAGGGCTTTTAGAAAGCTGAGAAGGGGTGCACACGGGGATGGACCAGGGAGGAGAGAGAGTTTATCCCGAAGGCCTTTGGGGCAGTCACAACAGCAACTTGATTCCAAAGCCCAAAGCATAGCCTTTACTGCTTCAGAACAGATATAAGGGAGAAAGCGTGTTTTGATACACATGAGTCAAAAAATGGTTTAAAAGCCAAGCAGCTCCAAGATGCCTATTTACTTTTGCCTTGTTTTATTGGAGTAGAGTTGTAAGTACTGTTGCTTAAAGTAAGGTCGCCGCTAGCTGAGGCCTGGGTGTGTGACTGCGCTGTGAATCTTCTCGTCGTTCTCGCTGGCACAAGGGCGTGAAGGGAAAGTCAGTATCCGGTCAGGACAACGCTGGGATGGCAAACGTAATGCTAAGTGTTTCCCGTATCTTACCCCGTTTAACCCTCACAGCACTTATGCCCAGTAATACTTACCCTCATTGTGACAAAAGGAGAGTTGAGGGTGAAAAACAAGCAAAAACCCTCATTGTGACCCGTGGATTGCAGAGTGGGGAGCAGAGAAATCGAGGTCCATTTTCCTTTAAAGCCTTATCCCTCCTCCCTCCTCTCCACCCTCCGTGATACCTTCTACACAGATGCAGTCATATGTTTTCTTAATTTTCTACTCAAATATAAAACTGTATAAAGGATGATTTTTAAATTACCTCACCAGAACTATTTATGCATTTTTGTATTTCACCAAATACGTAGAGACCTGAATACAAGGTGTTCTCAATTATTAAGCACTAAAACTCCGAACCTGTTCGTGAGGGCGATGTTCGACAGCGGGAACAACATTTCCAAGGGAAACGATGTTACAAGTCATCATTAAGATTTCTGGTCAGCCCAGACAGCTGGCAATGTCGTGGGGCAAACAGAGTCAGAGAGCCGTAAACCCTAACAGCCGGTGAGGTGACAGTTGAGACAGAACATATTTTTTCACAAACCAACTGCAGCATCCGGGGTTTGTCTTTTCACCTCCAGCCTAGCCAGGAGACCCATCTCCGCCCCGTCCCTGTGACTTGGGGCGGTTTCGCCTCCAGCACAGACACCCCAAGAGGGAAATGAGCGTGCAGGTGTCGGGGGAGAAGAGGCTGAGAACCCAGGTTCCCCCGCCGGTACTCATACTTGCAGACATGACGGTTGTTTCTTAAATGAGCCTGTCAAAAACTCTGACTATAAAAATGTGGACCTATCCTGGAGGATAAGAGTTAAAGGTTTCAAATAAAAATGCGTGTCCCTACCACAGCGGGCCCTGCCATCCTTCAGTGAGGGGCCGGCATACAGGTCGGTGAGCTCTTCGTGGGGAGGGGACTTCATGGGGAGGGGACTTCGTGGGGAGGGGACCGCGTGGGGTCATCTACTTATTTTAGGAGCTTCTGTCTATTTTATTATTACCCAGAGGTTGGGTCGAGTGAAGCAGTTTTATTATAGGTCCCTGAGTTTGGCTATTTTCTAGTGAAGGAACATATTGAGGCAATGGAATAGATTTAGAAAATAGATGAGAAATGACTCCAAATGAAAAAAAAAATTACCCTGAAAATGAGAGAAAACGGCTAAATAGTTTTCAGGGCTAGGGAGTAAAGGGCACGGAAAGCACGTGCTTTCAAGCGAACAGCCGCCCACAGAGACGCGGCTGCTGCGGACACAGGGAGCTGGGCCGCTGCTCGTGGGGAGAATGAGAGTTGAAATCACACTAAGGATGGAGAGGCAGCAGGCGGCCCAGCCCCTACGGCCGGGTCGCTCACACGGGCTGACACACGCCGCAGTCTGTGCCTACGGGAATCACACCCAGGGGCTTCGTGACAGATGAAGAGCGAGGCCCCAGCCCGGACCCCACATCAAGATTTAACATATCCTGCACTACGTTTAAATGAACCTACCCAAAAGTCTTCATTTGTTTAAACTGGCTCACAGAGGAAGCGTTCTTTATTAAAGAACATTTTGTGAGGTTCAAGTTATTGGACACAATTAGGTTCCACGATTCGGCATCCTGTGGCCCACAGGAGAGTTAAGAACCTGCCGTCAGTTTACTGTGTGTCATTTGGGAAAGGATCGGGCCACAGCCATGAAAGTGCTGTTGAAGTATTCCAGCTCATTAGGGACACTAAAAATGTGACACTCATGTTTATGACGTTTGTGTGGTTTTTATATAATTTCTTATTTTGGCTTTGTATTGAAAGGATATTTTTTCTCGTCACATTTCCCCAAGAAGTAGGCAGTCACTAATCTTCATCCGTATCTACACATTCGCCTATTCTTGGGATCTCACACAAATGGACTTACATAACGTGTGGTCTTTAGTGACCTGCTTTTTCACTCGGCATAAGGTTTTCAAGGATCACGCATGTTGTAGCCGACGTCAGCGCTCTGTTCCTTTTTCTTGACGAGTAACGTTACGTTGTGAGGGGTATCCCATTTTGGTTGTTCATCACTTGGGGGACATTTGGGCCGCGTCCATTTTCTTTAGTATTACGAGCTACGCGTCTGTGACCAGTTGTGCACACAGTTTTGCTGAATGTAAGTTGTCATTTCTCTCGGATATATAACCAAGTAGCAAAGTGCTGGGTCATGCGTCGGCTCTCCATTAAACATTCCCAAACTGCCAAATTGTTCTCCCATGTGGCTGCAGGAAAAGGAAGCACTTCTGACAGTTTAAAAATAACACCCCACCTCTCCACCACCGTTTACAAGATAACTCAGACTTCAGTGGAAATTAAACAGAGAATGGGAACAATGGGATCTGGTCCCAGCTAAGCCTGTAATTAGCTGTTTGACCTTAAGCAACTCATTTACATTCTCTAAACCCAGGTTCCTTCATTTGCAAAAGAAGTGTTTCTTCAAGCAAGCACAACTCTTGAGTATAATTACTGGAAGGGCACTTTATAGGTACTTTACTTTTTGTTTTTTATTGTCCTTTAAATTTGCTCCGAGGCCTAATTTCTTTCCATTGGCCATCAATTACCAACTTCCACAGAGCCCATGACATCTCTATTGTTAGGTATTTTGAAGACTTCTGGTCACTTGCAGTCACAAAACACCATCTCAACTCAGTTACCAATTGTCTGTTCTTAGGTAATAACCCAAACTCTGAATCTGATGTCAGTAAGAGGCTCTGGTTAATGAGTCCTTCAGGGTCGGAGGTCAGGAGGGGTGAGAGGAGAGGGAGAGGGGGCAGAGAGCTGGACTCCACCGAGACCTGCTGAGATGCTCCCATCTGGGCAGAGGGCTAAAACGGAGTTTCTCCTGCTGACCTCTGATCAGACAGACTGTCATGCCTGTATGAGTTGTCTAGGGTGGCTGTACCCCACTCTGGGTGGCTTATACCAGAGAAATGTATCCGCTCACAGTTCTGGAGGCTGGAAGTCTGAAACCCGAGTGTTAGGCCGGTTGCTTCCTTCTGAGCACTGAAAGACTTGGCCCCTTGCCTCTTTCCTGGCTTCCGGGGGTTTGCTCGCAATCTCTGCGTGCGTCCCCCACATCTCTGCCTGAGAAGATCTTCATCTTTGCATGGTGTCCTCCCTGCATGGGTGTCTCTGTGTCCCAACTTGTGCTCTGTAGAAGAGTGCCAGTCAGCTGCATCAGGGCACTCACCATGGCCTCAGGGTAACTTGACTCCCTCCGTAAAGCCCCCAACCCCAAACCACAGCAAATTCCGAGGCCTCATGGGTTAGGAATCCAAACTATGATCTTAGAGAGAGACATTTCAGCCCAGAGCAATTCCAAAACAGGTGTCCTTTCCCTTGGATTACTCATCTGTGCCCTTTGCCCTGTGGCTTCGGGACACTTGCCACAGCTCTTCGTCCCAGTGGCTTCGGGCTCGGCCCCACAGCTGGCGTGATGGGGTCAGGAGTTCTGACTGGAGCTTTCGCGGAGCCCGTGCTCAGCTCACCCCCTTGGGCGCGTGTTGTCCGCCGCGAGGAGAACCTCCATATTACTCCCTTTCCAATTTAGATTCTCGAACGGTAAGACGCATGAATAGGAAGCCCCGAGCTTTCACAGCCCGTCCAAGATGCAGGTCAAGAACAGCCATCAAGTGTCGAGAGTGAGAGATACATTTTGTTATTACCAGCCACTGAGATTTGGGGACCATTTGTAGCCAAAGCGAAAGGGGACCTACGGCGAGGTGGTGTTTGTTTCGGAGGTTTCGCGTCACTTGCACCGCCCTGACCCGGGTGATTCCCGGGTGATTCCCGGGTCGCGCCTCCGGCCGCTGTTGAATCCCTCCGCAGTCCCAGTTCTGGATGATAATCCCGTCCCCGGCCTGCAGTCATCTTTGACCAGCGATATTTAAGATCGCCGACACCGACACTGTCCCCTTTCTGGCCCGTCCTCACCACTGGAAATACACACAGTCTTTGCCAGGGCGATCTGGCAGTGGAGGGCATTCCCGTTCCTCTTTGGGCCCTGAGCAGCGGTCAGCCGTCCTTGCCCTCTGGGTTGCCCAGGCGGGAGTCAGGCACCAGCCCACTAGGTGTCTCCAGTCTTCAGCAAATGCAAATGAAGCGCTTTGAAAATCTGCAAGACATCTAGCACGTCTGCGTCCCGTGATGCAATTAGGCTGCTCAGCTCTCCTTCAAGATATGAAACTGTGCGGAACGTAACTGACCGACAGCCCTGGCGGCTGCCTCTGTCATTCCGGTACAGTGTTTGTATCAAAGTCCTGCTTTCTCCGGTCGTTCCCACGCAGTGACAGAGCATGGTGGGGGTCCTAGTGCCAGTCCTTTCCTGCCCGACAGGGAATTCCTATCATTAATTAAGGTTTCCAAATAAAATACAGGACACCCAAGGAAATTTCAGCTTCGGAGCAACAGTTAGTGAATTTTAAGTATGGGTATGCATGCAATATTTGGGGAATAGTTACACTAAAAAGTATTTGTCATCGATCGGACATTTAAATGCATCGACGTTCTGTATTTTTATTGGCTAAGTCTACTGACAATGACAATAGCTGCTGGAGTACTCCCCGCCCTCCTGGCTGAAAACTGCTTAGAGATGCAGGGAGCTGGTCCTGTGCCTTCCGTCTTCCTCTCTTTCCCTTCGGGAGAGGCAGGCCCGCATCCCCGTCTGAAGGTGTGCCCCGCCTGTTCTGTCCCCTCTCTCCTGCACACACCCTTCCCCACAAAAGCTCTTGCATTTCCAATCCTATTTCAGCAACTGCTTCCCAGCGAACCTGCACTGACACGGGATGTGACGCACTTTGTATCTTTTTCTCTGCGGAACCTTCCATTTCCCCTCTGGCATGTGGATATTGAAAGAGACGATGGCAAAGTGTCACCCAGCTAGATCTTACCATTCTACATTTCTTTTCATGTTGTGAAAACATATTCCAATTTTTCATGTGAAGATGAACCTGAGACTAACTGGTCGAAGACTGACTCCATACCACTCCCAGCTTCTCCAAACATTTCATGGAGATTGGCGCCAGCGAGATGCGGCAAATGGTCGTTATACAGTGAGAAATCGGGTCCCCTATCCACGACACCATAGAAGCTAAAACCCACAGGCCGACTCTTGCTGCTGCTCCCCTAACTGCGAGCGCTGAGGTGCGCGAGCTGTGTCGGACGCCTGCTTTCTGGGACCCGGCTGCAGCTCCAGTCCGCTCCCCAAACAGGAGGAGAAACGGGCTCCTCTCTGACCACACAGCCCTGCAGTCCGCGCCGCTCGAGGGCCAGGCTCCTCCCTGGAGACCTGCGTGCAGTCCTGGGGAACACTAGATCCCTGGGGTTCCCTGTTGGACATGGCAGTGGGGGGCAGACATACCATTATTTTTGTTTCCATTGATTTTTCTCCAGTCAAGGCTTTTTAGAAGGAAAACAAAACCCAATAATAATGTGTTCTATTTGGCCAACAAGGGAAGCTACACACAAACCAAGGGGCCCGAAGCTCGAGTCTCCCTCAGAGTGGGGAAAGGCTGCGTGTGGCTGGCAAGGTGAGCCAGGATGTTTCTGAGGTGCTACCTAGCTCAGCGGAATGGGGGCCGTGGGGGAGGGGCAGCGAACCCCAGGAGGCCTGTGCGCTCTGTCACCCCCACCCAATGATCAAGTAAACAGCTCCGATGCAAACCAAGCCAACCAACAGAACCACCACACGCGCTTGCCCTAGAGGATTATTATACTACTAATAACTATTATTATTATTTTAGGAAACAAATATGATGAAAATGATGTCTGTAATCGGACTTACATTAGACTGACCACTTAGTCTATAAGAGATCAACAATAAAGAATATTAGAGGAGGAAAACAGGCAACACGAAGGATGGAGGTGACAAAACTGTGCTGCCCCAGTCACATCGGATGTTAAAGCAGCTGGTACCATGGGTTGTCCCCTGAGGAGCTATCTCCTGGGACCCCCTTACCAAGCAAGGGGAGGGGATGGTGTAGTGAGCATGTGGCATTGTCTTAGGGATTTGGCAATAAGAAGCATCTGGAAGGGTGGCAAAGAGGTTGCTCCTAGAGACTGGAAGCGTTTGGAGAAAACCATCAGAGGCTGCAGACGAGGCACGCTTCCTTATTTAATGGCCCCCCAAAATGGCCAAAGCGTTGCCTGCGGTAACTTGGAAGCCAGAAGCCAGTAAGAGCTGTTCCATCTGCACACGGAGGCTTCCGGGGAGGAGGCCGGAGAGCCAGTTGGCTTCTCTCAGTTTCATATAATCAGATACAGAAAGAAAGGGGTGATCTTAAAACAGAACCACACAGTTCAAGCAGAGCTGATGAAATAATAAGAACCAAGGTTGTTTGCACTGGAAAATTAAATATTATCACCCCTAGTCTCCCAGCCAGTAAGAAGAGATGGAAGGCTACAAAGGAAACACAGGTGTGTCTGCAAGACCTTGTGTTAATCCTTATAAAAGCAGCAAGGCGGAGTCAGCTGGACCGAAAGCATGCAAAAAACCTAGAGTGCTGTCAAAACAGCCCTGCATGTGCCCCGAATACAGTGAAGTCCTCTTGGACCCTCTGGCCCCAGATGTAACCCCGGTGGTGCCTGTTCAAGAGCCCCCCTACCCCCGCCAGGCTTCCTGCACTTTCCTTTCACAGGGTTTCATGCAGTAATAGGTAACTATGTGAGCTACATCCCAGAATTCTTTGTAACTTGAGGTATGCTTCCCTCTTGATTCAATTATCTTTTTATTTTTGTTTATGAAACACTAAATAAAAACAACTTGCATTATCTACCCACCATGGAAAAAATAGGCAATGTCAAAGCATCTTGTATTTTCCTTTCAAAACCTGGGCAGAGTTTAGAATTATGTAAAAATTATGCTATTATTCCACATAAAATAAAGGAGAGAGAATGGATTTAGCTGAAAGATCTCTATTGCTTCGGGGTGTTATTGTTTATCATCATTTCACCACTTTATATCCTTTATAAAATCCAAAAAATAGAGAGAGAGATGAGTGTGTTTAATCATCTTTCAGAATACACGAAGTTAGCCTGACCCCAAGCCCCACGTTTGAACTGGAAAGTCGCCTTTTGCTTATTCCCGAGGCTCGTCTCCCTGCACGAGTCTACTCCCCACGGGCTTTCACAGCCCTCGTGGGCTGTTCAGTTCTCAGCGCAGCGGCACGCAGTCCCCTGCAGAGGAGGGGACTCAATTACTACCAGAAGCCAGGGACTAGGGTTAAGGGCGGATGCTACGGATGATGCTTCTAAATCTGGAAGAGGCACATTTGACCCAAACAACAGACTGAAGTTTCCCACATTTAGTTACTCACACCATCACTGCCTGGGAGCACCAAACACCACCCCCGCATCCCCACAGGGTTTCTGACTCAGCCCAGTGGACCCACCCTCAGCCCCACTGAGCCAAGGTCGCCTTGCCCCCTGTGGGGGCTGGGTGCAGAGGTGGCATCACCG
This sequence comes from Mormoops blainvillei, assembly GCA_004026545.1. Classification (NCBI taxonomy): domain Eukaryota; kingdom Metazoa; phylum Chordata; class Mammalia; order Chiroptera; family Mormoopidae; genus Mormoops; species Mormoops blainvillei. Next base: position 81,500 of record PVJD01006851.1, read on the forward strand.
TGACTGGCGGGCTGCCTGCTCAGTGCCGTTAAAATCCCTGAGTCAGCTCTGCTAGGATGCTGAGACTGGCGATGTCTCTTGAAGACAGACATGTCAGCCCTGCCCCTGGCCAAGCTGATGACACCCCAGGTGAGCAGCGGTTTCTCACGGCAGAAGGGGAACAATGACGGTCCCCCTCTGGTGTGACACTCAGCATTGGGACTCCCGGCAAGCCCTGCTGTTTAGACTCTAAACCTCGGAGCTATTTCCCCGCACAAACACGACCTCTGTCCATCCGTCCATGCACACGCCCAGGGAAGTGGCCAGCGCCTCCCGGGAGCTGTTTCCCCAACCTGCCCCTCGCAAGGTCACTGAGCAGCCGCATCCGTCTCTCCCACCCCAGGGTGAGGGGGCCTGAGTCTCTAATCCTGCTGCCGCCATGCTCGGGCACATGCAGGCTCATTTCATCAAACCTTCACAGGGAAGAAACCGGGGTCTCACCTCTATGAAGAACAGGAAGAAGGTGGGCAGTGAGAAGGAAATACAAAGTGGCCAAAAAATAAAAAAATAAAAAGTTTCTAGTAGGTGCGCTGTCCGTATCAAAGTTGGTTTCTGATTTCACAACCCCTGGAGAGTCGGAGCCCACCCGAGTATTTTGCGCTCTGTGTGGGTGTCAGGGTTCCTGCCTATGTCTGAAGTACAAGAGAAACAGATGCCCAGAGGGACCTTTTAAAGGTAGAGGCGATATCGTGAGGACTTCCTGTCATAAAACCTAGAGAGAGCGACTGTGTTTCTGAACTGTCAATCCAGCTTTTACTGAAACATTCTGGCAGGGTCGTCAGAATTGTCACTGAGAGTAGCGTCTTCGAGGAGAAAGGGGGCATTAAGAACCTTATTCCCAACACTTGTCCGACAATGGCGTGGTGCACAGCTTACAGCAAGAGCAGGTCTGATTCTCTGAGCGTGTAGCCCGAAGCCCACCCAGTTGCACACGAGAGAGCCAAGGCCCAAATAGATCATGTAAATTTCAGAGGGTCCCAGACCGGTCCCTGTCCCTGAGATGGGTGCTTTTCTCACTGAGTCATGTTCCTTTCGTGTCCAGGGGAGGTGTAAAGGAGCAGGTGTGAGTCTGCCATCTCTCTGCAGAAAACCATGGGGAGATAACTAGGGTGGTAATCAAATTCTCAGAAAACGGAGTGGGAGCCGAAGTCCTTAAACGACAAGATCATGACGTTGGAAACTACTGAACAGTGGCAGAGCTTGGACAGTCACGGGAAGGCCTGTTGCTGCCCCCAAGACTATTACTTTATCCCCAACAGAAAATTATTTTTAAAAATGTGATGTGTTTATTGTAAAGCCCGCAGGCATATGTGCAAAAACACAAACAGCATTTACATACCTATTATCTATTAACTGACACTACATTCGCCACGCGTTTGACACAATTAAGCAAATGCTTGACTGAACAGATGGGTCTTATAAGGATCCCTGAGGGCATGTCTCCATTAACTGTGCCAAGGGGGGTTAATGCACCCATTTGGCATCTGTGAGCACTTTCCCATCAGCATATTCGCTGCTGCTTGTGGTTGCAAATGGGTCCCTTTTTGTCCCAGAGGACTCGGTGTAAATGAATTGAGCTATTTCCAGTTCCTTCCATTTTCATCTTCGGTCTGAAATGTATCCCCAGCAATAGCAGATTACGTCCTGTGATGATTTTTCTTGTACTCATTTACTGGAAAACAACCTAATGTTTTTTATTTGGTTTACTCATGGCATGAAGGACATACAACACTCTTCTTAGCCAAAGGACATCACCTTTGAATTGTAGGGTTTGGTTTGTCTAGTCTCTGGTGCCAAGGAATAATGGCTACAGGAGAGGGGGAAAACGCGCCTCAGCTCTTAGGAGTCCGGAGGAAGAATTTAACGTTATAATACCTGACAAAAGAAGTTTCATCTTTTCCTAAACTATTTCATGGTCCTTGAAATGAAAAGACCACTCGACATACACACAAGTCAGTGTGGGAGACCACCCCCTTCCCTGTCTGTTGGACATACGGACATGGTTCTGGGCTATGTGACTTTGTCACACCAATTCAACTTTTTGTGTGTGTGTGATTGCTTTGTGTCCAGTCTTCAGGGGCTCCTTCAAAAGCTCCCCTAGACGGAGCTGTGCTCAGGGCAGCGCGTGGGTCATGATGCTTTGACATTTTGCATATCACGGAGATGACGCTACACCGTGAAGCAAAACATGGATGGAACAGCATCGGGGGCGATTCTGTCTGAGGCAACGTGGGCTGCATTCTTTGAGACGTGCGTTGATACCACAGCTACGTCAGCAAGACAGCTCCTGGCGTTCCGCCCCAAGGGGAATGCGGCTGTGAACGTGGGCTGCCCACAGCGGGTCATTAGGTGGGAGCGTAAACTTACACGAGAGACAACCGCAATGAAAAGCTCACCATTCCAGCACCGCCATGCACGGAAACGCACACAGTGCCTGAAACTAGCTCATCGCTTGGTCAGGTCAGGCATTAGGAACGGGAATTAAAGTTACTGCTATTCGTTTCTCTCTCTAGAAAGACTCTTCCGGCAGTGTGGGACCCAAACGTGTGTTTATTTTTTAGTAAATAAAGGACATAAAAGCCTAGGATGTGGCAAGAAATGTCATGAGGGATTTGCCCAGAGTGAGCTAACCTCCCATTCAATAAAGTAGAAATAAAAGTAAAGAAAAACAACATTTGTGTATACTTAGTGTAAATATGACTAAAAGATTTGCCCAACAACACTACCTAAGCTCTCGGTTCTCAGTACAGTGAAGTAGCACAGAACGTATGTCATTTAAAGAGTGCACTCAAATATTCGCACGTGTGTATTTTAAATTTATGTAAATGTGTTACCAACTAACAGAGGAACAAGAGTCCAGGGTTATTTTCCTTGTTTCTACTCCTTGTCCACACTACAAGGTATTTCCTATTGTTTGAATATTTTAGGTTAAGAATTTGGAATTGCTGATTCTAGGGTGAAAACAGACCTGCAAATTTTCCTACTAAAGCAAAATTATTTGAAAAATCTTAGGTTCCTATAGTTTATGAGTCACTCAGTCAAAAGGGACTGTATCAAGTATGACATTATTTTTTTATTTACCCTGAATCCTCAATGAATTTGGACATTATTTTTAATTACTTAATACATAGAGCATAATATATGTAATAAAATAAATATCGTGAATTCATATGAGCACCTAACTTCACTAGGACTTGAGCAATCAGTTAAAGAGGCCTTTCTCTTTCCCTCCATCGCATTAATTAAAAATGTAGCACAAATCAAAACTAGTCTAGAAGTACCCACTGTGAACGATTTCACACATATCTTTCTCAGCCTGTGTGTGTGTGTGTGTGTTTGAGTATTTAATTTTACCAATATGGCTCATACCATAGAGACTGTTTTGCTTTTTCACATAACACTGTATTACGGGTAAAATATCTTGGTGAGTGTATCTGTTTTTGGAGTAACGATTACAATTCCCGTGCTTGTCCACATTGCTCTGCTCGTGCTGCTGAGTGCTACAGGAAGATGGATTTCTAGAAGGGGCGCCATGCTGGCAGCACTCCATTAGCCTCTGTGTCGCTTTCGAGTTCACTGGCCTGGAACAGGAGGTCTGGGGCAGCAAATGCCCAGGACAGCCCGGCACTGCGGCTCAAAAGACGCCCACCCACCCACCCCCACCCCCAGCCAGGGCAGAGGCCCTGTGCTCTCGGACCACCCTCTCACCCTGAAAGTCCGTCAGTGTCAGTCATCGTCCTGGAGGTCGGACAGAGAACCTCAAAGCTCAGCCCAGCCAATCGCACGCCACAGCAGGCTGACCTGCCTCTTGGGGACCAGAGGGCGGATCTGCCTTTGCTGTGTCCTGTCCTTTCCCGTTTTCTAATGGGCACAATGACATAGTTCAGACTGAATGAGCTCTTGGAAGAGAGGACACAATGCAAGGCCAAAAGCACGCATTTCTCCCTCCGTGGCTATATTATTATGAAATAATAATGTAACATATTGCCTGAACCAGATCTTTTCTTATTAACTTATTTTCTTATTCCCTGGGCTATATCGCACCAAGGAAGCTACAGTATAGAATCACCTGCAATACCTTTTCTAGAGAAGCTTAACCATAGTTTATCCCCTGTATTTGAACTTTATCACAAAGAAACTGGTTATTTGGGGGCAAGGCAAAATGTTTATTACGGGTCATTAGAGACCACTGCCTGGTAGGGAATTCCTTTCCTTATCCATCATGGCTGGATGGGCAGTGTGTAGATGGGCATCATGGGAGTACTTCTGGGAGGGTTAGACCAGCTTCTCAGAGCTTCCAGACCCACTCCTGTAGAGTTAACCTATGAGCAGAGTTCTTTGGTGGTTGGCCATGTGAGTACGTTTCTTTTTTTCATTTGTCATCCCTCCCCCACACACACACACAGAGGAAGTAGAATACAAATTATATGAGAGTTCGTAGAAACATTTTTGATTAGGTTGTTGGATAGTAATATCCTGACTCCTGTGCTTTTAAAAAAACCAACACTTTTTTTACTCTAATTCCAATAAAGCTTTTATTTTGCCCAAAGCTAGTTTTGGAGAAAATGCCTCTCTTATGGAACCTGCAAACATTCTGTTTATGCTCAGGTCTGTGGTAGAAATGAACGTCCAGTTTAACAGAGTCTGCAGCCTGACTGCCGGGGCTTGGTTTGGGGACGTCTGTGATTCTGCACTGGCCACACACTGGTCATGTGACGGGAGTCGCACACAGGGGCTCAGGGTCAGGGCTCTGCCGTTGGCCTTAAGAATCCCAGAGGACCTACACCCCAAGACAGGGCGAGGATGTGGTCCTGTCCGCAACTTGGTCAAAAATACATCTTAGCGTTTTAATCGCAAAGTGACCACCGATTTTGCAAGAGAAAACACTAAAAATACCATAGCCATCTTATTCAAATGTTATCGACTTAGTCTTTCCATAAGTGACAACCTGACCTTTTTTCCTTTGGATAAGCACCTAGCACATTACATGACATGGAATGAGAACCTCAAATTCTTTCATTCGTCACTTAGCTTTCCTGAGGGGAGCACAGTGAAACGGGATCATGGAGACCTAAGAAAAATGCACTGATTCCTGAGACTAAGTCCCATCTTTCGTGAAGACTTGGTGCTGCTGCAGGGGGACAAGTTCCCTCCATAGAAATTCTTTCTGCCCCACTCGGGAGTTCAAGCCAACGACACAGTAAGAAATTTTGCTCAAAGAAAGCAGAGGTGGAAGAGCTGAAGCATCGTGAAATGTAGCATAAGGAGAGGGGATTTGTTCTGTTTTCAAAACTTGGTATTGTAAAGGAAACACTGTTAGTCTCTTCCTGGGAAGGGAGAACCCTTCTATGACTTACATAGAACTCGTCCCTTCTGCCATTTCCAGTCACCAAATGAGGGAAGGGGGGTAGGTCCCCCAGCTCAAAGCAAGTCTCTGTGACACCAGCTGGGTGTCCTACCATTTTGTGAGTTTCTAACACTGTCTTCCTGGAGACACTGTCACATCCCACAGGTTCAGGGTTCCGTCCTGCAAGACTGCCCCCGGCACTTCAGATGCTAATGCCAAATGACAGGTCCCCGGGGGACCCACAACTTTGGTCTGATTTGGCTACAAGTCTGAGGTCCACTAGCAGTGGCTCTCAGGATCTGCAGTGACGTGCCCCTCCGGCCCTCTCTCCTTAGTCTTGGTGTTTGGGGCAGTTCAGATGGCACCGGGGACCCCCGACATTCTGAACCATCAGTCACTCCTCCTCGACCCACCCCCCCTCCACCGGCCCGTGCCTCCCTGGTCCACACCAACCCGTGCCCTTTGCTTCCGGTGTGGCTCACTCTCCCTCCGTCCTCTCTGCTTTTGCCAAAGGGATCGTTCTAAAAGGTAAACATGATCCCACACTTGATTACACTGCAGTTAATAATGAACAAAGTTAGCTTTCAAGTGCCTCCCTTGGATCTTCAGGCTCTGACCTCCGTCTTCCTCAAAGACTTCTGATTTTACACCGTGTCCTTCCGCAACTTTTGTTCCCATCGGAATTCATTTATTGTTTCACTCACTGGCTCAATGTTCATCTCCCTGCACCCCCCCGCCCCCCCCCGCAATTCGGCAGTCATTAATGAGAACCAGTGTGCCCCAGGGGACTTGCTGGGAGCTGAGGACACAGCAGAGAACAAAACACTCATAGTCTGTCTCCAAGGGGCGTGCACTATAGTACGGACGGTAGATGAACAAGCCCAGTAAGTACAGGTGTAATGAGAACGTGAAGATTACGGAGCACCTGCAAGAGGAGTGCTTGGTCAGAAGGGATATCCCTGTGGCAAGAAAATGTATTCTAGGCCATAAATAACGAAGACAAGAGACCCAGGTGTGCAGGGGACACCATCCCAGGAAGGGAGGGACAAGGACAGCGAAAAGACCCAAGGCAGGGAGAAACCAATGCCCGGAGTGGTGGGTAAGACTAAGTGCGGGGAGGAGGGGACACAGAAATGTGGCCGCTGTCCCCTGGGCCGTGCAGTGCCGTGTCTCCGTTCCCTCCTGGATCGGGGTATTTTGTATTTCAAATCTTAGTTCAAATGCCGCCACCTCTCCTACGAGCACTCACTGAGATTTGTATCAATTTACTTTGTTCTCTTAAGTCACCCAGTGAAGACATCTGTCTTGCCTTCCTCTCCTGCTGGGATTTTGAACTCCCAGCTGGAAGGGCCACTGCGCCCCTGAAGCTCTGCCCAGAGCCTGGCGCAGGGCGGTAAGTCAGAGGCCCTCGTCCAGGGAAGGAATGAACGAGGCCCCGAGCAACCTCGGCTGGTGAGCGTGCGCGCTGCGGGCAGTGGAGGAAGGAAGTAGTAGTCCCGTGACTGTTGCAGAACTGTTGCTATAGCTCCCGTACATCTGGAAGTGACAACAGATGCTGCAACGATGGGTTGGTATTAGCGTCCCTAGTTTAAACAATGTATTAGTCTGTCAGTCTCCTTGTCACGTCTGCAACGACTTAAGCTCCCCAAGTGTTCAGAATCTGAGAATCAAACGGAAGAGAAAAGCACGATTTTCTTTCCTGCAAGGACCTCCGCGGAAACTGGAAAACCTGTCCTATATGGGATCTGCAGGGATTATACTCTTTCAAGTACAGCCGCACTCACACCTTAGCGACCAACTGCTGAGGGAGAAAGAGCCCAGGACAGAGAAACCTCTCTTCTGGCCGCGTTGTTCGCACGCCGTCACTAACTTTGCGGGTTAATAAGACCCACTCTTCGGTACACGAAACAAACTCCATCCCTTCAGAAATTACGCATCCCACACTGTCTCAGCCTACCTTTTGAACTCTAAACGTAGAATTTTCTTAGCACGTAAGGGACTTATTGCATGTATATTAATAAAATCATATGCGTAGTCTGCGTGCATTCTTTACATACATTTCGTATACATGAATAGGACCCTCTGACCGTGTTCTTTGTGTGTGTGCTTAATCAATCACGGATCGCGCTAAAAACATTCCATTAAAGCCGAGGCCCCGGCCCGGCAGAAATTCAGGGTAAAACACCAACCCACGGCAGGGTTTCCACCTTCACTCTCTAGCCTTTGCAAATTACGTTTTAAGCTGCTGAAAGCTGTACAGTTCCCCTTGTAAGTGCATCGATCTCCTTCACGCTCCGTGCGCTGGTTTCCGACAGACGCAAGCACGCCCGGAGTGCTCGCTCGGACCCGAGGGCTGTGCGCGGCGCTCGCCCCGGTCGTTCCCGAGGCCTCCGTGGCCGCAGGCGGGCCACCATTCTGGGTTAGCCGCGTCGGCGGGATGTGAGTGACTAGAACGGTGGGCGTTCCCAGTCTGGAAGGGGGGAACTACTGTAGCTCTTACTGAGGCCATCCATTTCCATTCGATACACCGGAGCTGATTCCGATTCGGTCCTTAGAAGTTGCTTTTATTTCTTGAAAGACTTAAATATATTTATACACATGCATTTTAAACATATGTGAACACATATCTTTAAAAAATTTAAAATATACATATAAATGTAAGTTTTCAAAGTAACCACCAGAAGGATGTGTCCCGAACAGCCCGGTCTTTGGAACAGGGTGGACGTCATTCAGACCCCACCGTGTCACTTAGAACCTCATGAGAAGTTTGCTCGACCTGACATAACCTCATGTTTGTTCATCTATTAAAAACAAAACAATGCCCATCTCAACTGACAATGATACTAGTTCAAGTAACATAACAACTTTTGCAATTTCTCTAAGTGCCCCTAAAATCCCAACTTACACATTTATAAATAGGTACAAAATTATCTATCTCATCGAATAATTTTAATTCTATCTCATTAATTTTAATAATAAATGTAAAATATAATTGAGCAGAGCGAATATTCCATAAATGTTATCTGTCCCTAGCAGGAGTAGAAATAGGAGTAAAAATAAAAGTGGGATTTGTCTAAGGGGAGGCGTAGATCTGTGTGCCTTCCTCACGAGCCTCGAAACATGTTCGATATTCTGGTAAATCCACTGTGAAGACCTAGCACTTTCCTTCTGTCCCGTGTCCATGTAGATAACACGACTAGGCCTATCACAGTTATGTGTTGTTCGTAACATGTCAATATTACATTGATTCCTTGCGCGAAGAAACAAGTTTAACAGAGTCCCTGAGGAAAGGCGTATCCATATTTATGCCGTGGGACTGTAGTTAGGATTACATCAGACCTGACTCTAGTGAGAAAGGGCTCTTATCTGGAAATCATTCTCTCCCATCTTCTTTATAAAGGGAACTACATTTCCAGATATGAATCACATTTTCTTATTTACTATGTTATCTTTTTCATTGTAATAACCTACACAAAGACTTGTTCTGTGAATTTAGTCAGAAGATGTGAATAAAGAACCTCACGTGGTCCTGCCTGGGAAATGATAAGTATATTTGCACATACCTTAATAACTGTGATTATTATTTATCTGCACATTTAAATTCACTTTTCAAACCCTCAGGCTTAGGAAAAATATAAACTTAGGAGAATGTTACTGGAAATGCTCTAGTTCAAAACAGGGATGATTAATCACGAAATCAAAAAGTTTCTTTCACCCTTTGTCCTAGCAGTAAGGTTCACAGAGGTCATCCTCCCTCGTTCCTTACTTCCGGTACTTGATTTCTGCTCTACATCCTTGTGTCATTTCTCTTGTCTTTGCAACTTTCTTCCCTTTTGGTCGGTAGCAGCCATCTGCACAGAACTTTAAATCCCACTTCAAGGGTCCTGATGTGTGCCTGCCACCCAGGATGTCCATATATTTCAGCTGCCGGATTTTCTGTCTCCTGGTTTAAACTGTTTGTCTGAACAGGCCTGTTCTTCTGAATTTATCTCTCTGATTCTGACTACTTATTTTATCTGCCAGATGTGCCATTTTCGCCTGACTGAACGGATTTTTGTTCATCATTTTCAGGGGCAAGTTTAACTCCAGCCAATCTACTTTTTGTTTGTTTTTTATCAGTCCACTTTTGTGCACATGCATGGGGGAGGGGGCGGGGGAGGGGCGTTGCGTGCGCGTGCGCGCGCGCGCACACACACACAAGCTGCCTGCTTTTCCCAGCCTGACCCCACAACTTCTGGAACCTTTTGCAAAATAGTAGATGTCATCACTTAAGAGCACTAAATCGAGATCCTTAGCAAAGATATTTCACCCATATTTGCATTAAAAAAGCTTTTGAAGCCCACTATTTATTTATGGAAATTCTTATTTCAGTTTGAGATGAGTGTGCGTAATACTTTGTTGCTCTCCGGGCAAAGCAGAAAGAGAAGGATGCACCCTGGTCATCTGCTGGAGAGAGTGACTCTCAGACAGGGACCTGGCCAAGCTTCCTTCCACCGTGATGCAGATATGGGTGGAGAGGCACCATTCAAAGCCAGACCTGAGAAACCCTAATGTCTGGAACAGCCGGACATGCTTGAAGCTGAGCTTGAAGGAAGAAAAGTGAAGCAGAGCTATTGTATAAACTTCACCATCCAGTCATTTTTCCTATTACAAAGCAGGTCATGGAATAAATAGCAGTTACATTAGGTGTTTTCAAACTCCGACTGGATAGGAATAGTAACATCTGGTACCGTCTTATAGTTTCTAGCAATTAGGTGAATGTTGATGGTGTCAAAATTTTGTTTTTTAATTTACTGTCGGACTGTTAAAAAGGTTATGATTTCCAAAATAGTGGCAAGATTCTTTGCTAAATAAACATCGGTATGAAAAAGTCATACACTTCGTGATATATGTAGACAGTTTTCAGTGCCAGGAAACATTCCATCCATATCCATATCTATACTCCATCTCTCTCTCTGTATATTGACATGTCTTTACATTCTATCTCTCTGTCTCTTTATCATCTTCTCTGGGGGACGAGTCCCCCCAAGCAGCGCCATTCCTTAGAAACCCCTACTGCTCTGTCTCCTCACTTAAACTTGGTATCGTCTTGTATTTTTTCCCCCAAGATGTCGGTATAAAATATCCTATTATTTTAGTTAATATCCATTTTTCCTTATCAATTAATTGCTTGTTCATGTTATTTCTCTACCGGCATACTGGGTGGTTTGACAATTTCATATTGCTTTGTAATCCTTATTTTATTCAAGATAACAATCCAATCTTAATTTTATGTATTGCATATATCTTATTCTAGTTTGTAGCATCTGTTTCCATTTTCATTATGGGGGGTCACTTAATCAACATAAATCCTTCATTTGAATGTAATCAAATTTATCAAACTTTTCCTTATTTCATTTTTTAG
>PVJD01006852.1:0-25000 GCA_004026545.1 Mormoops blainvillei
GGAAGAAGAGGGTAAAGGGGCGATAAACTGGGATGGAGGGAGACTTGACTTGGGGTGATGAACACGCGATACAATACACAGATGATATATTACAGAATTGCACACATGAAACCTATATCATTTTATTAACCAATGTCACCCCAATAAATTCAATTTTAAAAAAAGCATAAGGTTTATTGCATGTTCAAAACAGAGAAAACATCAGGCAGATGCTGTCGCTGACAACTGTCTCAGACATCTTTCCACCACAAGCAAATCTGGAAATAATTTTAAAGTAAAAGTTCTCCTCTATTGCCTATTTCATCGCTACCTTTTCTATAAATAGCAGAATGACAGAAATCTACAAGGTTATTTCATGGGCGGAATCTTCGAATTTCAAAACGTCAACTGAATTTACCAATTTTAACTCTCGGTCTTCCCTTTAGGAATATTCTAGAGGTGCTGAGGCAGGTACCAATTTGCTTCTGATTTCAGTCCAACAAGTCTTTGTGACCGTCCACGTAAACCAACAACACCGCCGGACAGCTTCAGCTGTAGGATTGTACGTGTCGTGTACGCAAGGTGAGAGCCAAGGGAGACTGCCTGAACTGCGGCTCTCACAGGACCTTGAACCCTACCCTGTCAGCTGACTGGACCGCCCCGGTGCGGTCTCAAATTGGGCCGGACATCCAGATTTCACCCCTCTGAAAAACATCTGGGTGAAGAGGCAAGAATCGGGGCCAGCTGGCTTAGGAGACCAGGCCTGAGTAAAGGGGACACTTGAACCCAAACCCCGCCTGCACTTCCGGGGCCCCGACTCTCGGCCGGACTCCCTGAGGCCGCTCTCCCCAGAGGCCTCGCGGCTGGCCCCAAGCCCCTTCAGCTGCGCAGCCCGGGTTGGCACCCACAAAGGCCAGCCACACGGGCCTGCGGCCCCGGTTTCGGAGAGAAGCCGCCCGACTGGCTCTGCACTGCGGCGTTACCTGTTGAGGAGCAGGGAGGCGGCGCTGAGGCACAGCAGCAGGAAGCAGAAGAGCGGGTACTGGCGGCAGATCTCGCGTCCCACGTCCAGCCGCAGCCGCTGCTTTATCTTCTCCCCCATCGTCCGCACCCAGTGTACCATCTCTGGAGTGGCTGTGAAGCTGTGCTACAAACTGAGGCTGAGGTCCAGGCGACCCCCATTAACCTCCCGCGTCTCCGACCGGCCGACTCACACAGCCGCCGACGGGCGGACTGTCTGCCGGCAGCAGACGCCCAAAACCCCGCCCACGGCTCCCGCCGCGCGTGCGCAGCCGCCGGCTGAGCGGACGGCCGCAAGACGTGCGGGAGGTCGTCAGCCCCGCGGGAGCCCCTTCGCTTTTGGCCTTTCGGGTCTCTGAGCTAGATCCGCACACCGTCCTCCCAAGGAGAATCCTGCCCCTCCGGCAAGACGCCTTTCTCGGAAATCGGGGTGAAACTGCAGCACCCAAAAACCGCCTGTTTGCGAAGGAGAGAGATTTGTGTCTAAGCACTGGAGAAATTACATTCTCACCGCCCCGGCAGCTGCCGGGCCCTGCCTGCTGGACACCCTCGCTCGAGGGGCTGCTGGGGACTGTAATCTTTGTGACGCGAACCCGCGGAGGGATGGAACGCGGGGTCACGCCCCAAGGGGGAGAAGGGAGGGACTCCTCGGAGTCCTAGTTTAGCCCGGGCCGCGGGTGAGTAACACGACTATGGATTACGGAAAGGTCAAACCCACTGGGCCGCAGTCCCTGCGAGAGAGCGTCGTTTGCCCGCTCGTGGACGAGGTAGAGCTCAGTTCCTGACAGCTTCGCCGGCCTAACCAAAATCCAAGTGTTTACATGAGGCAGGTACACATATATAGGTTAGGTTAAAGCCCCCTTGTAGTCTCGTGGGGTTTTTCGCTTTACTAAATTTTAATTAGTGTGCTCACCGCTACTAAAAGATACAGGAAGACCTTACCATAAGTAAAACTTGGGCGGCGCGATAAACTAACCTTCACATTCACCTCGGGATGTACAATAAGTACTCTGGTTACTCCTATTTTACAGTTAGATTACTGAGGCGGAGAGGAACTTGCTCAGAATCACAGAGTTAGCGAACCGGGATTTGAAGCCGTTCTAACCCCTGAACTGGTGTGCTTCCTGCTGCCTTGTCATTTCTCCTCCCTAACACTTTAAGCCCGCCCAAGTGCGGAGACAGATGTGCTCAGAAATGATTTAAAAAACAAAACAAAATACGGTGTACGTATAGTTTCATTAATATTTCCTCATGTTATTATTCCGAATACATGGACCACCTTTACCGATGAGACCGAGGTGTATTCCATCAGAATATACCTTTATTCTATTAATGTTAATTATTTAATTTAATATTATAATTACCACCCTTGATCACAAATCTATACACATTTCTAGTATCCTTAGGATCAACATCTGTACAATTGCTGGATCTAAGAGTAAGAACATGATACATACTGTCAAATTTCTTCCTACAATGGTCCAATTCTACAATAGTATATCAAGGTATTCATTTCACGGATCCTTATCATTAGGTATTGTTTAATTAACATCGCAAATATACTCATGTTGTACAATTTCTTATTAAGCCAATTAAAAGACTACTGTGTAACATCATTGGGAAGCTTAATGCTATTTTTAATGTTTTGAGATACATATTTAACATTTGTAAATTTCACTTTTTGCAGCCATTTTAGCATCTTTGGATTATCTATAAACCCTTGTTTATAAGAACATTCTAGGAGTATACTTAAGTACAAATGTTGTATGTTTAATTAATCTACATGTGTCAAGTGCCTACTGTGGACTTGAGTACTTTATAATTAAGTTACTTTATTAAACTTTTCCAGGAAGTTACATTGCCAGTCTTTTTTCTACTTAAAAATTGTGCTTCCTTAAGGGCCTATTTTGAACTTACTGTTCAACTTTTCACTGACAGCCAGAACACTTTAAAGATGCAATGTTCTGTTCTATTCAAATTAGACATCTTTACAACAAATCAACTAAGACTTCTTTCCCATACGGTTTTCTTACCAGAGGCAATTAGAATAAGCTAATAAACTGCCTAGATAATAGGCACTTTAAATTTTCAGGAAAGTACAACTCTTATGTTCAGGAAAGTAGATAAAAATAAATTTCTGCCATAAGAAAATTCTTTGAAATCTACACCTAAAGGAAGAAAAATAAATTTTTCTATTGCTACAGACATCATTTAATGAAATAAAACTTTATTTACTCAGAAAGTTATTTCATTAATGTTTCTCTGTTTCTCTTTAATTTTTCAATTACAGTGTACATCGAATATTTGTATTAGTTTCTAAATGTTTTCTCTTTAAACTTATAATCTAGTATCCACTTTAACACACACACAGGTCTTGACTTTTTTTTTCCAATCTTTTATTAAAAGTTCTGAACTTCTAGTGGGTATAGATATGGAATCAATCAATCAATCTTGTTTCTAAAACCAGCCACTTTCTACTGTAGTATTTCACTGAGCAAGTTTAACTTGATCTATCTCAATTCCTGCATCCTCAACTCTAAAACAGAAATATCTTCATAAGTTTTAGAAGTTATGTTGACTAGAAAGTGCCTATTAAATATCTTTATACAATGCTTAATACAAAAAGGTTTCTTATTTTATGGATTTATGAACATAAAAACAGCCAAACCAATTAGCTTTATTTGGATTAGAATTTAAAATGATGATGACATGAAGTCAAAGCTGTAAGTTACTTTACAGGAAACTGAGGCCCAAAGAGCTTTGTTCCCTGCCCTTAAGTTCTTGACGTGCAGTGTCCAATGCAGTAGCTAATAGCCACTGTCTGGCTATTGAGCATTTGAAATGTGGCTAATTTAAATAGATATGTGCTAAGTGCAAATACACCAGATGTTTTAATGACTAAAAAAAGAACTTTTTAATGATATTTAGAGAGAGGAATGGAGAAATATCAATTTGTTGTCCCACTTATTTGAGCATTCATTGATTTCTTGTATGTGCCCTGATCGAGAGTTAAACCTGCAACCTTGGTGTATCGGGATGACACTCTAATCGAGCTACCCAGCCAGTGCCACATACCTCAAATTTTAAAACTTGATTACATGTTAAAAGGTATTTTGGGAATTATGTGCTAAAAAAAAAATCTATGTTTCTTCTGAAATGTTGCAACTAGAAAATTTTATATTTTTTATTTCTAAAGAGAGGGGAAGTAAAAAGAGAGGGAGAGAAACATTGATGTGAGCAACAAACATTGATCAGTTGCCTATTACACACACCCCAACCAGGGACCAAATCTGCAACCCAGGCATCTGCCTTAACTGGAAATCAAACCAGGGACCCTTCACTTTGCAGGATAAAATCCAACCAACTGAGCCACGACAGTCAGGGCTAGAAAACTTTTAAATTACTCCTGTGGCTTGCACTGTATATCTACTAGACAGTACTGCTTTGACTAATGTTAGCTATGGAGAGTCAGTGCAATTGAATATGTAAACTTTTCATAAATGCCACAATTATGTGCGCTAAGGGTACATTTTCAAACTATAAAAAGTAAAACATAGTTGATATTGCATTCACCTAAAGGGCTCACAAATGTCAAACTACAATAATTATCTCCATTATTTTAATGATACTTATTTAATTAGCAAATAAGTATAAGGCACTGTACTAAATGTGGCAGATACAATGATTTAGATGCATTTTTCTGACCTCCAAAGGCTTACAGTGTAGTGAAGGAGACATGTGAAAAATGTGTAATACAGGGCATATTTATATATAAGGACTAAGAGGGGTTTTGGGGTTTGTTTTTTTTAATGACAGGTGATGTCAAAGGGAAACTTTGAACTGATGAGGATCTGGAAAGACTTCTGGGAAGACAATGAAAGACTAGGATTTGTCTCTTTGCTTTCACTTTAATTTTCAGAAGTTACGCAGCACTAGGCAATGTTTAACTATATAAAATGCTTTTATATAATTAAATTCTATCCCACCAGCAATTTATAAATTGCTTTTTATATTGGTAAAGTAATGTGAAAAGGTGGTGTTGAATATCTGAATACCAGTAATTAGGCCTACTTAACTCTGATGACCTGAATACACACCAATTTGTTGAGTGCCATTATGTGTGTGGACTAAAAGTGTCAGGAAGAGGATAAATGAACACATACACACTATCCCTATGAGCCATTTCAGTCCTTCCTTCTCATGGATGCCTCCTGTGATTTTGAAGCATGCTGTCCTATCACAGGACACAGGATTGGCATGCCAAACCCATTTTTCTCCCCATGTCTCAAAGCATCAAGGTTCATATACCTTTTGAGGTGTTATTTTTGCAACCTTAATTTTATATTTCATAGTGCCCTCTTCTCCCACAACCTATCCCTATGTATCAGCCTTTGGAAATGGCGCCTGTTTTCCTTTAGGAACCACTGAACTGCCTTCTTTATTTCAAGAAATGTTCCTTTCCTGGCTTTTCAAAATAGGAACTCATTACAATGCAGAGAATATGTTATTCAAGGAACGGCATTAGGGATTTTTATGAATAGGAGTTTGAGATGTTCAAAATGAAGTTATTACTGTCATGTTTAATGCCTGTCCCCCTTTTGTGGCAAGAAGTAAAACCTCAAATGGGAAGATCTTAAGAACGACAATCTTACACAAGCAATCGCTCAAAGAGATACTCTCTGGGTAAAAGCTGTTTTGACCATGAATATTCTGGATGGTCTCTTCGTAGCACCAAAAGCTTAAGCATTTAATGTTTGTCATTTTATTTCTAAAATAGGATGGAATAACCACCCTCTTGAATCTCACTTTCACGGAAACAGGTAGTTGGTCATAACTTAAGAAAATGTAAATTATTTAGTAACTGATTAGAAACTGAAAATATACTGAACTGCCTTTTGATAAATATTAAAGATTGACTGGAAAGGCACTTATAATCTAACACCACTGTTATCTTGTATTAAGATGGCCAGTGTTTTTCTTAACTACTTTTAAAAGTTACCCTTTAAGTAAAACATTCCATTTTATTTCTTGTTAAAGATAGAGACAATGGCTTTCTCTCCTAAACAGAAAAATGTGAACTATATTCAGATGCTTAAGGATAGCTTTCAGCCTTGGCTGCCCTGGCTCAGTGGATTGAGTACCTGCCTGCAAACCAAAGGATCAGTAGCTCAATTCCCAGTCAGGGCACATGTCTGGATTGTGGGCCAGGTGCCCAGTGGGGGGGTACACAAGAGGCAACTGCCCATTGATGTTTCCCTCTTTCCCTCTCTCTCTAAAAATAAATAAATAAAATATTTTTTAAAGAAAGTATAGCTTTCACCAAAAAAATATTTTGGAAAGACTTTGCAATCCTTCCTCTTATCTCTCAGTAGACTATATTCTAAAATATAAAAACAAAAGCACTTTGACAAGGTACATATAAACCACCACGCAACTAGGGTTGGTTCAGAGTTATGAAAATCACTAATATTGGTACTTTAATTCCAATTCTAGTAGGGTTGCTACCAAATAATTAAAACCAATTTTTATCTTCACTAACTAGTAACTTTTCCTGTTTTGGTAAGCAAATTCCAGCTATAATAAACTCAATATAGTATACCCAAGTAGAAATCTTGAATAAGAAAATTTTGAAAATTTTTATTGAAAAAAATTTATTGGAAAGTTTCCTCTATATATTGAAAGACGGTTACCATTTAAATTTAGGGATTTTAGCTCAATGAACATAACATCCTAAAAATCTGAATTTTCAGCATTAACAGAAAGTCATATATAGCCTATAATCTTTAATTTTGTGAAAACATCAATTAAGATGTTTAAAGATTAAAACATCAGTATGTACCTGTATTCAAATAATTAATAACTCTATGCCAGCTGTTCAGACAGAAGTTCTATCAGTTGTATTTTCAGGGTTTTTAAAAAATATATAATTAAAAAGATTAGTTCACTTTCCACTATTTCTTGAGGCTAAGAAGAAAGCTTCTACAAGAATGCTCACAGAAACACTGATGGTAGAATTGGAGCAATTTTTGTAGGGCTTCAGAGTTGAGGAATCAATAACAAATATCCCTATGTAGTTCTTTTCATGCACTGAGTTTTCAAATGTTGGTAACACATTATGTATTATTTTTAAATTGGTTTGGTCTATTTACATATTCAGCCTCTGCCAGTTACAAAGCTTTCTTTCCAACTCTGTAAAGCACCATATGAAACTGATCACAGGAGAATGGGAAATTGTAATTACCACATACACCATTGGGAGAAAATGAATTCGATGGGCAGTAACAATAATGAATATTTAATTTAAATGATTATGAAGATTCTTTTTGCAGTTACAAAACATAGAAATATCAGATTTTAAAGTATTGCCAGATGTTTTAAAACCATGGTTTTGCTCTGAAAGTTACCTTAATCAGGTTGATAAATTTTGGGTTTTCACTTAAACAGCTGTTAAAATCCTATTGCATAAGCAATAAAGGAAGAAAAATAAACAATTAGCTAATAGCAGTAAACCCCAGAGAGCCAAAGTCATGTTCCTGAGGGATACTTTGTTAATAGTTTTAATGCACCTACAGCAAGGAAACTTTACTAACGTAGCAGAAGAGGATTTTTGTTTGAGTGGTTGGCTTGGGGTGCAGTAGAACTCACCCAAGCGGGAAGCCAAAGACAAGGCAAGTAGTGTCTTCACAGAAAGTTATCAATGAAAAGTAAGGCTAGAAGGACAAGCTGAGGCCAAATTATAAAATTTTCAATTACATACGTGGCTTGCATTTCGTTTCTATTGGACACTGCTGTTGTACACTATAGACATGGATTATAATTAAATGTGCCACTCAGAAATTCAGTCTTTAAGAGCCATTTAAGAGATTTGTAAATATGAAGTTCATCCAGACTTGGGTAGAGAGACTATTTCAGGCCTATTTTGTAACAATAAACGATCAAATGTAGCTAACTGGATATTATGAGAAATTAACAGGACATAATTGCTGACAGAGCAGAGCACTGTAACATGTATAGCAAACAGCTGAAATGCAGACCTACACATAACACAGAGATCAATCAAGCCATGACATTAAACAGAAGTTCCACATAGATGTGATGTGAGGCTGTGAATATAGGTGAGATCGAGGAGACAAGTACAGAGGAAAAAAAGGGAAATAAGGATAGATAAGAAGGGATAGATATCTAAAGATAGATCAGAAAAGATTAGAGAACCAGCAGACTGGCATGAAAACTTTTCAGGTAGAATGATTCAGTGATTCAGTGTAAGAAAAATTAAAGCTTTTTTTTTTCCTTTTTTTAATCCTCACCTGAGATCACAGAGAGAGTGGAACGGAAGAAGAAATATCAATGCAAGAGAGAAGCATCTATCGGTTCCCTCTTGTACAGGCCCGGACTGAGATCACACACTCCGGGCCCAGGGATTGAACCTGCAACCCAGGCACATATACTGACTGGAAATCAAACCCACCCACCACCTTTTGGTTTGGCTATGGGACGATGCTCCAACCAACTGAGCCACACCAGCCAAAGCAAGAATTTAAAGCTTTTTATTTAAAAAAAAAATTTTATTTTTAGAGAGGGCAAGAGAGGGAGAAAGAGGAGAAACATCGATGTGCGGGAGATACATTGACCACTTGCCTCTCACATGCCCCCCAACTGGGGATCTGGCTTGCAACCCAGGCATATGCTCTGCCTGGAAACAGAACCAGCGACCTTTTGGTTCACAGGCCAGCACTCAATCCACTGAGTCATACCAGTCAGGGCAAGAAGTTAAACCTTTTTTAAAATGTAATTTTCTTATCAGGCTACCGCTATCCTTCCTTTGAACAGCTCTTGAAAACCAGAGAAGGAAATCAACTTAAAAGGGGTATCATTCCATAACCACCAAGCTGCCTAGAAAAAGGTACAATAAAATGCTTTATCCTGCTCTGGCTCTTATGGCTCAGTGTACTGAGTGCCGGCCTGTAAACCGGAACGTCACTGGCTGGATTCCCAGTCAGGGTACATGCCTAGGTTGTGCACCAGGTCCCCCACTGGGGGCCTGCAAGAGGCAGCCAATTGATGTTTCTCCCCCCCTTTCTCCCTCCCTCCACTCTCTGAAAATAAATGAAATTTTAAAAACATAAAATAAAATGCTCTATCCTGATAATTTAATTTGTGGGATTTCAACCTAAAGATGATTTACTAAGGGGACTGGGGAAGAGACAGCTGATTCTCAGAACAGTCAATACTCTTTTGGATTATTTGCCGGCCCTATAATAGTTAGAACGTATTTGAGTCATTAGCAATAAAGCAAATTTAGGAGGTTGGTTTAACGATTTAGCCTTTTATTTCCTGATCAGGTTCATTAATACATTACCATTATCCCAAATGAGAGTTTTGTTTAGAATTTCAAAACTGAGACTTGAGATAAGTGAATACTAATTCTAAAGATTAAAAAAAAAAGCAGTCTACTACAAAATTAGATCCCTGTTGCTCATGTATAAACTACATCTCTGTTACTCAGGATGACTCCCATCTGGTACAATGTTAACACAGTAATTTAGGGTATCTGGGAATAACATGAATAACAATTGTCTTCCTTAGAATAAATATATGAGCTCCAACATTTCCTTAACTGTAAGAATATATTTGTCCTACTGTGTCCCTCAAAAACTAAATATCACAAAAAAATAATGTATGAGGAAATGTTCATATATGTAAGGTATTGGTCAATGAACTCTTTCAGTGTAACATTTCCTGTATTTTTGTGAAACTAAGTCTTCAAAATATAAGTATGAATGAAATGAAGTAGTAAATACTCTAGGCAGAATTCTACCAAAACACAAGCTGTATCTCACAGAATGCTGACAGCCAGCACAACAAACTCAGTACTTACTGGGTTGGCCAAAACATTCGTTTAGTGTTTTTCTGTATGATTGCTCTCGTAGTGCTTAGTTGTCTTTAACTTCATTCAAAACAATTTTGTTGATTGTATTGTGACACTTGTCATGTCAAAGTGCACTTTAAAAAAAAATCAAAACTGGTGAATTTTTGTATAGTCATTTTAATACTGAAGATGGAAGAAAATATGCAACATTTTCAGCGTATTATGCTTTATTATTTCAAGAAAGGTGCAAACACACTGGAACGCCAAAAAAAAAAAAAAGGAATCTGTGCAGTGTAGGGAGAAGGTTCTGTGACTGATCGATGGTGTCAAAAGTGGCTTGCAAAGTTTCTTGGTATTATTGACATTTTTGAGCAAGTAATTCTTTTCTGTGGGGCTGTCTTATGCATTGGAAGATGTTTAGCACCAGCCCTGGCCTCTGCCCACTGGAAACCAATAGCAGGAGGTAGCTGACATACTCAAAATAACCAAATCAGTAACGTTATTAGTAAAAATAAAAAATATGTCTTTTATTTTTTGGAAAAATCTAAATGGGACTTTTTGGCCAACCCAATATCATCTTTTTACAAGAAACTAAGGACCAAAGAGTTTATATTTATCTATTGTTTCTTTCATTAAATATCTCAATGATTAAGAGAAGTATTTTTATTTTCACCTAGAACTGTTGGGGAAGTAAGAATAGTTTCTAGATCAGATTTTCAACAGGTATCCTGCGAAGAGGCACACTGGGTACTGCAAGAGTTTTTAAAACGTGCAATACCTATTTATTCAGCGGCACTGACCTCTTTTCCCTTAGGTTGTCAAAAAAGAAAAAATGACAACAGTCAACACAATAGCTGCCTGGTATAAATAAATAAAAATTATACCTATTTTTTGCAAAAAATTTATTTTTTTGGTGTGCTGCAGAATTTTAGTTTGTGGGCCATGAGATGAAAAAGGTTGAAATTGTTGACCTAAGTCATTGAAATTTTGACTGTCTTAACGCACATACAGTATTTTTTATCATCCTACACTTAAAAATATTTGTTTATATAAAATGAATGAACACAAAAATATTTATATACAGGCTTTATCATAACATCAGCCTTATTAGAATAGGAAAGCATTATGAATACAAGAGATTAGAATGCCTAACATGGACCTAGCTGATGTGGCTCAGTGTACTGGACACCAGCCTGCAAACCAAAGGGTCGCCAGTTTGATACCCAGTTCCCAGCTAGGGCACATGCCTGGGTTGCACGTCAGGTCCCCAGTTGAGAGCATGCGAGAGGCAACCAATCTATGTTTCTCTCACACTTGGATGTTTCTCGTTCTCCTTTCCCCTCTAAAAATAAGCAAAATCTTTGTCAAAAATGCCTAATATGTCCATCAATTCTACTTGAATGAAATTTAGTATACTAGTTAATAAGCTTGATTTTCCTCTCCAGTTTCCTTTTGTCCGTGCCCAGATACCATTATCATTAAAAAAAATTATCCAAGCCCTGGCTCGTGTGGTTCAGTGGGTTGAGTGCCAGCCAGAACCACAAGGTTGCTGGTTAAATTCCCAGTCAGAGGACATACCTGGGTTTTGCAGGCCAGGTCGCCAGTTGGGCGCATGCGAGGGACAACCAATGGATGTTTCTCTTGCACATCAATGTTCCTCTCCTTTTCTCCCTCCTTCCCCTCTCTCTAAAAATAAAATCTTTAAAAAAAATTATCCAAGATTTTTGGTACCAAAACCACGAAAGCCAGCATCTCCCTTATGTCAGCTAATATTCATTATCAAAAATCCTAATCAAAAACTTAACGTTTGATACCTGAAGAAGTACTTAATAACCAAATTAACCTAAGATGTTAGAATTCCCATATTTATGTGGAAAAAATTTTAAGGACTTAAACATTCTAATCAGCAAATAAGGGGCATATGACAGAAGAAAGAATATATTTCACAAGTAGATTAACATGGATTCTCATCAAATCCCAGAACATGAGATCTGGAGGAGACAGAATTGAGATCCCTGCCAAAATTAGGAATATAGTCTCATTACCTGGTAAAATAGCATACATGAAACTAGCTATATTAAATAGAAATGAAAAAAAAAGGTTCCTTTTTTAATGTTCATAAATAGTATGTTAAAACAAAACCTATTACTGTGCCATTCCCAAAAAGGCCTTTTAAAATAATCTGCTTTGCATAGTCAAGAACATCTGCATGAAATGTCTAAATGAAATTTGCATCCTTATACACAAAAAGTCATATATATACCCATTAGCTTGCTAGGGGCTTTCCTCTTTTCATGTAAGATTTATTCAAACTTTTCATAATTTATTTTAAATGAGCCATGACAGAAAACTGATAATACAGATCAAGGTAGTTTCTTTTAATAAATCCAGGATAGTGTACACTACATTGTTGTACTTTACTACTGAGTTCTGTTTAAAAACACTTTTATACTATTTGCACAATTTAGGTACAAAAGATAAACTGAGGCTCATATTAATCTTGCACTCATGGGGCTACAAGGAAAAGGAATGATTTTTCATGGGAGAGATCAGTGGAAAGCAAAAGGCAAGACTTCTGGTTTGCAAGAGTGAGAGGGAAAGAAATTTAGGGGACTAAGTGTTGTAAAACAGTTTTCAGGCCCAGCCCCCAGGCCCCCAAATCAAATAACCTGCCTGGAGAGGAGTCAGCACTCCTGCAGTTGGGCCTTTTACTTTCTTATCATGGAGGGTACCCCCTCCATGCCATCTGCTCCTAAGGAAGCCAGTTAGTCCTCTCATGTTCTCGCACACACACAGAACTTAGCTGCTGTATCAGTGGAGAGACCCAGTTCACACCTGACTACTTTTATCAATATCCTTTTTTCATAAATATGAAGAATCACCAAACATTTAAGAAAAATCAGCAGCACACAACCCAAGTGAACTAATATTTAAATATATCCTATAAAGAAATGGTAACTTCAAAAACCCTTCAGAATTCAAGGGTGAGCAAGGCAGTCCATATATACAGTAAGAACAGGCTGCTCTACTGCTGAAACTTCAAGTCAATGTATATGCTGGAAGAAAAAAAGAACATTTTTCTAAAATGACATTTTTATGCTAGTGATGCATAGGGGAAAAGTTTAAACAGAAGAGAATCCACCTAGTCCAACTTCCAATCCAAACTGAAATAAAAGAAGAAAAACTTTTTTAAAAAGTGAAAAGCAAAATTCTCAGTAAGAAAGAAACCCTTAGGAATTCAAGTTAAAAGGCTAAATAAATAAAGACCTATGCACAGAATCTCATGAAACTTTAGAAAACCAACTAACAAGAAAAATGTGAACACATAAGAAAAGATGATTACCTACTCATGAAAAACTGCATTCAGATCAGGTGGTTACAAGCAATACTGGATGTTAAAAAACAATGGAAAAACAACTCCAAAGTTCTGGTGGGAAACGATATTGCAGCTTGAATCCTATATCCAAAGTGAGGGTGCAACTATTTTCCCCCCATGCAAGTCTGCTTACTGTTCACATGCCCTTTCTGAAAATATTACCAGAGAATATATTGGAGAATATATTGCAAGAATAAAAAGAATCTTAAGAGGAAGCAATGGAACCTAAGAAATGGTAGAATCCAGCAAAAGATTTTTTCCCTAGAATGACAAGAGTACACAAAGCATTAAATATGATTAAATAACCAGAGCTCATTGAAAAAATTTTTTTTAAAAATTGAAGTTATGGTTCACATTTTAGCGATGGTATGAATCTAAGCAAATGAACACTTAAAAAAGAATTGATTTTACCTCTACCTTAGAATTTTGCCTTCCAGAGGACACAGATTTTGTCAAAATAGGATTATCTATGAATCTAAGTATATCACCGATTTTATTACTTTTTTTCCTTTGTTCTCAAAGACATTTTTTTCAATACTTTCAGAAAGGGAGAGGAAGGGAAAGAAACATCAGTGCAAGAGAGATGCATCAGTTGGTTGCAATTTGTTGTCTCCCATAAGTGCTCAGACCAGGGATGGCACCTGCCGCCTATGTATGTGCCTTAACCAGGAATCAAATGGGCAACTTTTTGATTACGGGATGACGCTCCAAGTGAATCACACCAGCCAGGGCCATCACCCATTTTAAATGCTACATTTCGGCTATGTTTAGTTTAGAAACAAAATACATTATAAAGTGTCATAAACTTCACAGCAGAGCTTTCAGCCAAGATGGAGGCATACAGAGATATGCTTCGCCTGCTCGCACAAAAGAAGGAAACAACCAATTGGGGGGAAAAAAACCCCACAACCTCCAGATAATCAAACTATGGAAACCCAACCAAGAAGGAGTTAGATACATTCATCCGGACTGGTAGGAGGGGCGGAGATGGGGAGGTGGAGTGGAGAGGGCTCCCTGCAGGGCAGCGGCTGGCTGAACAGGCTGCACTGTATTTGCATGCAGATAAACCAACTGGGGAGCGAGACGACACAATCCAGAACCTCTGGCTGTAAAAACCTATGAGGGTTGCAGCTGCAGAAGAAACTGCCAGTCTCAGGAGAGTTGGCTGGCGAGACCTACGGGGTCCTAGAACACAAGCCCACCCACAGAGGAGTCAGCATTAAGGCACCAACTGAAAGGACACCAGTAACTTGTGGGAGGTAGGAAAGTGACTGAAAGCAGGGCAAGAGCCAAGTAAGCAGCACTGTTCCCTCTTGACCCCTCCCCCACATATAGCCTCACAACAGTGATGGGGGTTGCACCGCCCTGGCGAATACATAAGGTTCTGCCCCTTACAATATAGCAGGTGCACTGAGACAAATAAATAAGGTTCAAATGAAAGAATAGATCAAAACTCCAGAAAAAGAACTAAGCGATGAAGAGGATAGACAACCTATCAGATGCAGAGTTCAAAACACCAGCAATCAGGATGCTCATAGAAATGACTGAGTACAGCTATAAAATAAAGGAAGAAGTGAGGGCTATACAAAATGAAATAAAAGAAAAATATACAGGGAACCAACACTGAAGGGAAGGAAATTGGGACTCAAACCAACGATTTGGAACAAAATTAAACATTCAACAAGAACAGAATGGAGAAACAAAAATTCAAAAAGTAACGATTAGGAACTTCCAGGACAACTTTAAACATTCCAACATCTGAATCATAGGGATGCCAGAAGAAGAGGTAGAGCAAGAAACTGAACTTATTTGAAAAAATGATGGAAGAAAACTTCCCCAATCTGGCAAAGGAAATAGACATACAAGTCCAGGAAGCTCTAACTCCCAAACAAGTTGGACCCAATGATAAACACGCCAAGATACATCATAATTAAATTGCCAAAAATAAAAAGGACCTTAAAAACAGCAAGAGGAAAGAAGAGTTACCTGCAAAGGAATTCCCACAAGACTATAAGCTGATTTCTCAAAAGAAAATCTTACGGGCAGGAAAGGGCTGGAAAGAAGTATTCCAAGTCATGAAGAGCAAGGGCCTACATCCAAGATTACTCTATCCAGCAAAGTTATCATTTAGAATGGAAGGGCAGATAACATGCTTTCCAGACAAGGTAAGGAAGGGTAAAGGAGTTCATCATCACCAGGCCTTATTATATGGAATGGTAAAGGGACTTATCGAAGAAAAAGATGATCACAACTATGAACAGTAAAATGACAACAAACTCACAACTATCAACAACTGAACGTAAAAAAACCAGAACAGAAACAGAACCACAGAAACGGAGATCACTCGGATTATCAGTGGGGAGGGAGAAGGGAGAAAAGGGGGAGGAAGGTACAGAGAATAAGAAGCATTAGCAGGTACAAAATAGACGGGGAGGTTCAGAATAGTATAGGAAATGGAGAAGCCAAAGAACTTACATGTACGACCCATGGACATGAACTAACGGTGAGGAGGAGGTATGCTGCAGGGAATAGGGCTACCAGGCAGAGGGAGATAAAGGGGAGAAAAAAGAATGCGACAACTGTAATAACATACTCAGTAAAATATACTTAAAAAAGAAACCTCACAGCAAAGATGGAGCTAACACAAATTGGGAAATGAAGGAAAAGTATTATGCTGCTTCCTCATCTTACATACAGTAAGGAGCAAAGGATACTAAAATTGGTGTAAGTAAAGGCTTACGTGTAGTTTGAGTAATAAAATTAATCAATTGAATTTAAAAGTTTGGCCAAAGAACAGGATTTAAGCTAACCTCTGCACGAGGAGTTAAATACCACTTAAACTTCATAATTTAAAGATATAAAAGGTAACCACGTTAAGATTAAACGTCAACATCCCTGTGAATTGATGAGGGTGTAAGCCGAGAAGTACTTTCATATCCTGTGCTTTTTTAATGCTGTACTGTATCCTATTTTCCAGGTATAGGTTCTTTAAAATTTGTCATCAAGTTAAAATATCAACTAAGCATATATACCTTTTCCCATCACTACTCACATGAAGAGTTGTATATACTGATAATGCTTTAAATCCAGACTCCCTTTTCAAGCTATTTAACTCCAACCACCTATCAACTGGAAGGTACACGTAGGCCTTATTTATATGGTTGTAACTATTACTCTAGCTCCATTAAAATGTAGTATGGGGGGAATCCCTGGAAAAACTGAAATTCTCTTCTGCAGGGTGGGCCCCTTGTAGTACAGGCTTCCCCCACTAAATCAGTGTTCTAGGAACCCATCTGTATCAGTGTGCCAACTGGCATTGTGAGAGGCTGTTTGGCTTCAGTGCATTTGCCCATTTCATGATGGGTGATTTACAAGCACACCTGCCTATAATGCACTGAGTGTTCAGTTTTTAACCTAAAACAGCACAACCCCCACGCCCCAGCCTATTCACTTGGACCTCCCCCATCAACTTTTGTCTCCAGATGAATAGAAGTCCTCAGAGGGAAACATTTTGCCAATGTGGAAGAGGTGAAACAAAAAATAGCAGCAGAAGCACTAAAAGACATCAAAATCAACAAGTTCAAAAACTATCTGAGCAGTGGAAAAAAGTCAATAGGTGTATTGCTTCAAATGGAAAGTACTTTAAAGGTGACTTAAGTTTAAACATCTAATGCACAATTTTTATAAATAAATCCCAGGGTTTTTTGGGTCCCGCATTGTATGTTTGACTTTTAGACATTGCTGTTGTCAAGACTTTATCAGTAATCTAGCATTCACTATTTATCCTCTCCAAAGTGCTCTGCAAAAGAATCTTACACAAACTTTACAGACTCAAAACCAACTAGACTCATCAGCAAAATATAAATTCAGTTTTGAAGTAGCCCTTCCTCATAAATAAATGAGTTCCAACAGGGTTTGTAGGTCAATACTGTTTTGTTTAGCAGCTTGAAATTAAGTTGAACATCAGCATAAAGTAATAGCGCTGGACTAGGTTGTCCTAATAATTATAATTAGTAGATATAAACATAAAGTTGGCTATAAATCTCAAGACCAGCTCTCCCCTTCGCTTCAAGACAATTTTGGTTTCTTTAAATATTAGACAATTTAAATGTGGAGCTTCAAATTAACTTACATGACCATTTCATGCTCTTTAATTTTTAAAAAGTTCTCCATGTTACGAAGTGGTTCAAAAATTTTTATTCCCATTTGACATTAATATGCCACAATCAAACCTAATTTGGTAAATAAATGAAATTTTTGCCAAACTGAAAAATATCTGGAAGAGTATTTTTAAATGCCTGCCTAGCACCATTTAGATATCCCTGACCTGAGAATCTTCCAGTCTTAAAGTAAAAGAAAATAAGGAGGGGGAGGAGAGAAGGGTGGGAATTACACAACCACAAAGAAAAGTAGTAATTTATAATTTAAACAGACTAAAAGATTAGTCTAATAGCAAAAACAAAAACAATACTGAACTACAGAATTTGCTAATTTGGGGCACCTTAGCTTTGTTGATGCTGTAAAATGCCAAGTGGATCTTCAGCAAAGCAACAGATAAAGATTTCTTAGAAGAAAAAGCTTTTTCATTGTGTCTTAAATCAACTTATAAATGAAGAGTGCCTAGAGGGAACTATACCTATTATTAATGAAGAATTCCTAAGAATTCATATTCTGCAAATTCATCTAATATTTTACTGTTCCTAGAAAAAAGCATGGGATGCCCTGGCTTGTGTGGCCAGCAGATTGAGCCCAAGTCTGCAAACCAAAAGGCCCCGGTTCAATTCCCAGTCAGGGTACAAGCCTGGGTTGTGGGCCAGGTCCCCAGCTGAGAGCATGTGAGAGGCAACCAATAGATGTTTCTCTCATACACTGATGTTTGTTTCTCTGACACACTGTTTCCCTCTCCCTCCCTTCCCCCTCACTAAAAGTAAATAAAATATTTTTTAAAAGGAACAGAAAAAAACAAGGGATATTAAATTTTGCCGAAACTACTGTATTACATATGCATGTGACTAGAGAATTAAAGTGTATTCTGGCAATTTTTATAAATGACCTTTAATATACTGCTCATTATTTTCCTCCAAGCTCATTGCAAATATTAAAATATATAAAGTTAGTATGTTTTCCTACTTTTTCATGACACATTAAAGACTTAAAGCAATTTCAGAGGCCTAATTCCTGAGGCTTCCAACTTAAGCAACATGAATACTAACATATTATTCTTTAAAAAATGAAACCGTAAGGGTTTCTTGACTCATGACGTAAAACAGATGCACCTAGTCTTAGCAATTTTGTGTTTAAATGATGGAGCACTAGCATTTTATAATTCTCATAGAAAAACAATTAAGACACTAAGTTCAAACAGAAAATTGTTACACAAATGCTGTATCTCAAATTTCCTTCATCTCAATTTAAAATTAACATCATTAAAAGAGCCACACCAGAAGTGATATTTTTTTGGCATAACTTAGGATGTGGGGATCTACAACACTTTTCTACAGATTTTACAAGTGCTAGTCACATTCTTCAGTTAATCTGTGGCAATGATATCCACATCAAAAGCTGTCCTTTTGCTTAGGAAAAAACTGGCTACAATTCCTAAGTGACAAAGGATGGCAATTCCCTAAGGCATCCTAAAAAACTCTCCAAAACAAGTTGACATTTTGTGTCACAAGAATCTTCTGATACAAACTAAATGCCTAAAAAGTCAGGAAATCACAATTCATTAACATTACATAGTTCTCAGGCCAAGAACTTATTTAAACCATTTTATAGGTAAATTAAAAATTGGATATTCACTGAGGCTTATAAATTATTCTAAAATATCATCTTTGTCCTAAGTTTATTGCTTGTGTTAGAAATACATTTTAGGGTGACCTGAATACACTGATTTCCACAGTGGTTTATTAAAACTTCTCCCTCGCCCAAAAGTCTTATTCAGCAGTCGTGATTTCAACCAGAAAATAAGTACTAATTTGGCATCTGCACAGGGAGCCAAAATGGCAAGTTTACAAAATGCCCTAGTAGTGAATTTTTCCAGTATAAAACTTGCAACTGTTCTGAAATGACAAAAACTCATTTTCAATAATCAGTTTAAATTTTGATAATCCTAACCACAAACTAATCTCTGTACTACATGACCTAAAGGGATTTTTGTTCTCAAGTGGCCAATAATCCTCTGCCCCACCTTGAAGAAATCCTAGGGTTATGAGCCAACGCCCCCACCCCCACCCAAGAATATATTTACAGGTTCCCCACTGATAATTTGCCAATTTTGCTTTATGAAACACATTTTACACTGTTTACCTACCTAACCTCATTTGCAGTCATCTAAATGTGCAACATTTTGTTTAAATAGACATTTGTTCACTCCTCTTTCCTGATTTACTTGCAACCTCAATCTCATTTCCAAACCTTCAGAGGAAGACTAAAAGAATGAAGAATGCTGCATGGTGGGGCATGGAAATTACCATCAACTTAGTTAAGTCCATTGGCATGTGTGAGACCACATAATATTTATCATCAAATTAAATTAAGACCAACATTTATTCTACACATATCCCCACCACGTGCTTGAACTAAGGATCTTATTAGGGAATTTGTTTTTACCACAGGCTAGTTACTTTTAATGTATGGGTAGTTAAAAGGAGAAAGACCTCTAAAGATTCCAAGTGTCTATTTAAAAGCTGTTAAATGAAGAACGATAGAGGACACCCACAATAATTCTTGGACTCCTGGAGATCCTAAGACATGCTACAAAAATAGGTCTTTATTCTTAGGAAAATATAGTCAGAGCTAGCTTCCTTATGCTATACATAAAATCTTAACATCAGAGGCAGTACAGATAGTACAGATAGTTTTTGAACTGATCTTCAAACAAGCACAAACTCACTACGTTGAAAAGAACAGGTAATTTGAGGTTTTTGGCAAAAGACAGTACTTCACACATCTAATCCAAATCAAAGAGCCTGCAGACAGTTTTCAGGGAGATGAAAGGAATGAAATAAATATAAATTCTATGGATAAATAAATGTAAGAGACAATTTAAATAAGCTAAAAGAACTATTACTTTTTAAATAAAATTATTAGTCAGTACAAGCTTTTGTTTCTCAATGCCAGACTTCTAAATGTTTATCAGACTACTGTTAAT
Organism: Mormoops blainvillei; assembly: GCA_004026545.1. NCBI lineage: Eukaryota > Metazoa > Chordata > Mammalia > Chiroptera > Mormoopidae > Mormoops > Mormoops blainvillei. The sequence continues at coordinate 20,395 of PVJD01006852.1, forward strand.
ATCATTAAAAACCTAATCTTGAACCAGAGCATTAGTTATAATACTGTTTTGCATTTGTAAAAAAGATTTGTTTTTCCAAACTAAATACTTCTGGTCCTGAAAAATATTTTAGGTATATTACTGAAGGCAGACTGTGGTACTAATAGAACTTGTATTTTAAGTACTTTTTTAAAAAGTGACAGACCAAAAAGTCCGCCAACTAATTTGCCCACAGTTAAAAATATCTTTGAACATTGGTTTATAATTAGCATTTTAAAAAAGTAGTGGCATGCCCTATTGAGTGGTATGATTACTGAGTAATACTATACATCACCCCCAGAAGTTTGTTCATTTTATGTATTGTTACTTAAGTTCATTCATTTCATACCCACCACTGAATTCCTATGCGCAGATAAAAATTTTATATACATCACTGGGGAGAAAATGATCATGGTGGGTATTCTTGAAGTTTTAGGAACCAGAGCAGTAATTTACTCTATCTCCCTCTCCTAGCATTAAGTCCTTCTACTTTTTAATTTCTCCCCTTAAAATAGAGACTACGTGTCATACTCTGTAATAACAAGGTGATCTTTTGCTGTTTCTGATCAACAGTGACTTTTGACTTGGCAGTCAAAAAAGCTATCCTGAATATGACAATTCTGTCAGCCTAGCATGATATTCACCCTGATATTGTCTTTTCAAATACCTTACATACAAGTGAATACCCCAAATCACCCCATCAATCCATTTCTTTCTTCATATTTGTTCATGAGGAAAATATTTATATTTTGTTAAATCAGGCTTGTAGTAATTGGTAAATTTCTCATGATGCAACAACTGCCATCATGAGTGTGCAACCGCTTTTTGTGCTCAATTCCTCCTTCATTTCTAACATCTGATTCAGTTGCAATGACTGAAAATCTTCCATAAAAAGAATATATTCAACACAATTTTCTTACAAAGCAACTTTTTGAAAAGATTAAATTGATGATCACTTTTGATTGCCAAGTAGTCTGCAGAAACAAAATCTTGTGTCTGTTTTGGTTAGGTAACTCAAGGTTTCCTTTTTAACAATCAGAATGTTTTAAGGATACATTTTTCACCCCAAGGAAGGGACTTGACTCTTGGATTTAAGACCCATTCCTTGACAATATATACAATATTTCTGTAACTTGTCATCTGTCCATTCTTTGAAGCTGTCAAAGCCAAGAACCCATAAACAAATCACAAATAGCAATAACCTACATTAGTTAACATTCCCCTTTTAACATGTTGACATTTTTACTAAAGGATTAGTTATTTTTGCATTTCCATTTCTCATATCCCATGACATTCCATATAAATTGCATTATTGCTTTATAGGCCACACAACATTCAAAAGTATGTTTATATGCATTGCCTGTTTTCCTTGATTTCTGATAAGAGTTTGATAATGATTTTACTACAGAAATTTAAGTTTGAAAATACCAGTTAGTATCTCTTCTCAGAACTTAATTGTTCACATCACTAATCACTACATGCATATTTAGCTCTGATTATATTGCTCAAAAACTGCACCCATTATCAGAACAGTGCAAATGATATTTAATTTTAAAATTATAATGGCTTGAATTCAAAGTTATTCAAATGAACACTGTCAAGTAATTTCACTTGAGTGTGTATATATTTCATCACCATTGTTTACATTACCCATCAATTCTTCACAATTTCTTTGTTTCCCCCCCCCAAATCCCCAAATTAAGGATGCCAAATAAGTCTTAGAAACCCACAGCTTCATTATTTTAATGTTTTAAGAACACATTTGTGAACTCACAAAAATGTTCATCTTTCAACTTTGACAATGCAGTTCTTACTTAAGCCAAACAAACCCATCCTAAAATCCCAACTAATAATTCTGAGAATTAACTTAAACACCTTGACAGTGTCCCTTAAAAAGGGTATGACAGTAAAGTGCCAATAGGCATGGCAATGACCTCTTTGATGGGATCATTTAACTCCTTGGAACCGGGAAATGCCAGCACCAAGGATTACACTGAGATTCAATTTTACTGAAGGCTACATTTAGTTTACCCACTTTCCACAACCTATTATACTCATTATATGTCAAAATGAAATGTAAATGTTTTGTGTAGCCCTCAAACTTACACTAAGATTTCAGAGAGGTGTACTTTAAAAAAAGCACGGGGTAATATATAAAATCAGTGGCAGAAAGTTTCATTAAGCACCAGGAACTAATTTTTGTCACCCCATACTCATTTTGTAGGTAAGTTTCAATAACCGGCAAGGCACATTTACATATATTCCAATGAATACTTATTGACAAATTTTAAATTACACTCTATGTCCCAGCTATCCCAGTAACTGACATACAACATACTAAAATGGTTTATTAAGATAACATAAAAAAAAACCAATTCATGTGAAACATACAGGCTATTGGCAACCACTATTCTAAAATTATGTAAGTACAAATAAACATACTGAAATGTGTGCAATTCTAAGTTTTTAAACCAGAATATTTCTATACTAACACACATTTATATTAATGACACATAAAAAAAATAAAAACTTTATTACAAAAATAAGTTACACTCGCCTCCAGCTTACAGTATAAAACAATTTTATTTGCAGGAATGCAAAATGATTGTTTGCCATGAGCATTTTGAACATATGACATGTCTAATTTTCTTGTTAAATTTGCATTTACTGGGGAAACTGGTGTGTATAAAACCTTAAGTATAATAAGCTCTGATTTTCATTGTGGTGCCTATTGGGTATGTGATATAACTGCAGTATCCCTTTGGGGAAGGGGAAAAGGGACTTCTTTATACCAAGTCCTGATTAAATTATAATTTCACTTTTGACTTTAAGCTATCAATTTTGGACTTGGCAAAAAAATTTGAGGGTGATTCAATAGAGGATGCTTCACCACTGAACACTCACTGTCATCAAGGTGCTTTAGAAAATTAAAAACATAGCACAAATGATTGTACTCTATTCTACAAGTTATCATGACCTGCGTAAGAAATGGAAAGCTGACTCACGTTTTTGCAGTGATCAGCAATAAGAGATGCACTAATGAAACATACCTTTTACCTAAAAAGCTAAACTACAGCCATATACTAATCTCTATGATTTATGAAAAAACTTCAAAATATCCAAATGTCAGGCTTCGCTGTACAACTGTCAGTTTTAGTCTGACTTTATTTTATAAAGGGACACTGCAGTATTTAGTACAAGTTCGGATGCACTTTTTTGAACATCTGATGTCTTACAAAAGTAACATCTTGCTAAACTATTATACATCCAAATAACTACAATATCTGAAGAAGCAAGGCTGCTTTTTCAGCCACAAAATACGACAAAAGCAAGGCCTGTTATGATGGTCATGAGGAAGTCTTACAAGCCTCTGAAACTAAAGGCAATTAAGAATGTTACATTTGGTATATTAAAATCTTACCCTCATATCATTTAACAAGCCTTGCTTTTATCTACAAAGATTTTCTATGTACAGTACAGACAGGGTATAGTTCAATCCTCTGCTACTGAGGTAGTTAACCAACCCTTTAAAAAAGGTTCTGAAAAGAACCACTATCTGGAATGCCTGACTAACCAGCTCTGATGATTACACCTGAAACTGCATATCTGAACACAATTCAAAAGTGATTACTATAAAAAAGATATAGACAATCATGATTAACCTTGGTGAGCAGAAATAAAATTAAAGGATACCAACAATGGTATTCATCTATACCACTGCAATAAAATTTAAATGCACAAATTCAAGAGAATATTTCAGAAAACCACTGCTGGGATCCTTAATTTAAAAAAACAGGGGAAAAATCTACTTAGAGCAGATTTTTTAAAGAGAAGAACTTTATTCTTTATTAAGATACCATGCTAGAAGTTATGAAGAATTTCTGTTGGAACACATTTGGAAAATAGAGTAGCTTTAGTTTAATAACTTGCACTGCAGAGAAAATTGTTAAAGAAATTCATATCAAAGTCCAAGTATTAGTTCAATGTCCTGTATCTGATTCCATGATCTTCACAGGAAGGTCTTCTGCAATAGAATATGCTCCTATACAGCCGAGATATTTAAGGTTGCTTGATTTCCTTACCATTACTCCACTGCAAGCTTCTGGTGTAATCCCACATAGCAAGTCAGTCTTCATTGTAACAGGTCAGGACCGGCCTCGACCCCTTTTCCCTGCTAGCCAGGTAACAAAAGGAATCAGTTAGATAAATCATTTTAAGTTTATAATGTGTACATACATAATGATAACGTTAAAAAATCAAACAGAAGCTTTAACGAAGTTATTTCTAATATAGAGCCTAACCAAAGAGTTTTCTTTAATAACTGTTAACTTCTTTTTGCTTTTCACTTGTTTTGAGCTGAAGTTTTTGGTTTGCACTCTTGTGCCCTTTGGGGGGTGGGGAGAGTATTGGATGGAGGTTTAAAAACCCCATTTGTTCACAAACTGGTTAAAAAAAAAAAGTTAAAGAATATCTAACAGAAGTTACACCTTAAGGCAGCAATTTTCAACTGGTGTGCCACAAGAACTTTTCAAACATGCAATACCTGACTATTTATTCAGGGGCACTGACCTTTTCCCTTAAATTCTCA
>PVJD01006852.1:30000-42365 GCA_004026545.1 Mormoops blainvillei
TATTTATTGGTAAAGAAGCCTCTTTCTGGTACAAAGGAAGCAAAGTTTATCATAATTGAAGATTTAATATTGCCTCCCTCTGGGAAAAGACTCTCCACCCTTTAACAAAATATATTTTTAAGACTTTTAGACAGCTAACACCTAAAATATTCAGGAACACATTCTGTAAAATAAAGTAGGAAAGAACCTGGAATAATTTCCATTTATTATATATATTCCAATTATTCAAGATGATGATTATTTTCACATATGGTCAATAACAAGGGCTCAATAAACACTTCTTAAGATTCTTGGCATTTCTGTGTGCCTCAAAGCTTTCAAGTCTTCTTTAAAAGGTAAAGACATGCTATGGATTTATTTACCAGGTTTTGCACAACACCTGTTATTTACCAGTTAATCTACAAACATTAAAATTTATACAACTTTCACTTACATTTGATTCTTTGCTGCTTGCCTCTGAGCTTTTCTTTCTTTCCTTTTCTGATCTGGTGGCTTAGCAAAAACAATTTCAATATTTTCTCCCTCCAAGTCCTTGCCATTCATTTCTTCCATAGCCTTAAAAAATTAGGTATCGATGAATATGAGGCCTTTAAAACAATTATTTAAAGTCTTCGTTTTAAATAATTAATTCACTTAAAGTTTTTAAAAATCATTTATCACTAATCTTGTAAAGATGAGATAAAATAGGTTACTTTTTTGTTGTTGTTTTTTTAAAGATCCAGCTCTTCAACTATTGTGTTTTTGATTTAGGTATACAATTTGCTAAGGCCAGTAATTTTTAGTTAGTATGAGTAGATTACCTGACCTGAGTTTCCTTCAATTTTTAAAAAACATTCTGACTCTAGGATGACTAAAAATAATTAGCCCACTTTAGCCCTGGCTGGTGTGACTCAGTTGGTTGGGTATCGTCCTGCAAAAGCAAAAGGTCACCGGTTCGATTCCAGGTCAGGGCACATGCCTGGGTTGGAGGCCTGGTCCCTGATGAGGGGTATGCAAGAGCCAGTGGATCGATGTTTCTCTCCCTCCCTTCCCCTCTCTCTAAAAATAAATAAAATTCTTTAAAAAAATTAATAATCAAATCATTAGTAATCAAATCATTAATAATTCAAAGCCTATAATTTCTTCAGTTACTTACCTTAACAGCACCATCTCGTTCATCAAAATGAATGAAAGCATAATCTTTTAGTTTCTTCACTCGTTCCAGTTTCCCAAACTGACTAAATGCCTTTTCTAAAATCTCTTCTGTTACAGTATTGGCAAGGTTGCGTACAAACAGAACTTTTACCTGAAATTTAAGGAAAAAAACAGAAACTATGTATTTCCAAAGGTTTTAATTTTTGAAATGCCACCACCCCATGCTGTAAAGTTAACTTTAGTCATAACCCATCAGAAAAAAAAAAACTAAGTTTTCAACTTATTTGGGTAAATACCAAGGAACACTGACAGTTGGATCTAATGGGCCAAAAACCTGAACAGATATCTCATCAAAAAAAGATATATGCGTCACAAACAGGTATGATGAGATGCTCAACATCATGTCATTAGTTAATTGTGAATTAAGACAGTGAGATACCACTACATACCTATTAGAATGGTCAAAATCCAAAACATTAACACTATCAAATGCTGCTGAGGACATGGAGCAATGGAAACATTGCTGGTGGGAGTGCAAGATGGTATAGCCATTTGGTGAGCGGCTACTTACAAAATTAATCATTACACTCATTATTTACACAAATGAGCTGAAAATACATCCACACAAAAATGTACATGTATGTGTACAGCAGTTTTACTCTTAATTACAAAAACTTGGTAACAACCAAGGTCTCTTTTTGTAGGTGAATGGATAAACCATGGTACATCCAGACAACGGAATTATTATTCAGTATTAAAAGAAATGAGCTATCAAGACATGAAAGAAACAAATGCATATAACTGAACTAAGATGAGCTTAAATAGCTACATACTATATAATTCCAACTATGTGACATTTGGGAAAACGCAAAGCTACAGACAGTAAAAATATCAGTGACTGCCAGGGGTCAGAAGGGAGGGAAGGGTGAACAGGCAGATCAAGGAGATTCTTAAGGAAATGCAACTATTCTATATGATACTGTAATGGTAAATACATGTCATACATTTGTCAAACCCAGAGAATGTACACCACCAAGAGTGAATCCTAATGTAAACTATGGACTTTTGAGCTATAATAATGTGTCAATATAGGCTCACTGTAACAAATGTATAAATCTGATGTAAGTGCTGATAGTGGGGGGAGGCCACTCATGTGTGGGCAGGGTATCTCTGTACTTTCTGCTCAAAAAAGATCACATGCCTTGTAGTTATTAAATAAACAATTATTTTGCAACCAAAATGGAGGTGGTTATTTACTAACAATGTAAATACCATCCCCTCTAAGATAGCTGTTGAACATTTAACAGTTAACAAAGGTGGTCAACACTAATTAGGACTTACTTTTAAAATCTTAGCAAAGGAGGGAGATTCAAAATATTACGGTAAATTACTTCAATCCTGAAAGCTCCTCAAAGTACAATTATAAAATATGACCTTTTTTGGGTAAGGAACATTTTCACTTGCTCCTAGAATACTTGAAAAAGCATCCAAACTTCTTCATCTAAAATGCTAACCCAATGAGAGATTTAAAAGGCAAGAGGAAAAAAAAGAATAAAGAAGACTCCTAAGTAGCCATCCTCAAGACCATTTATCCTGCCCTGGCTAGTGTGGCTTGCTGGATTGAGCACTGATCCACGAACCAAAAGGTCACCGGTTCGATCCTTAGAGATCAAGCTTGGGTTGCAAGCCAGGTCCCCAGCTGGGGACTTGCAAGGAGCAAACGAGTCATCCCTGTTTCTCTCACACATCATTGTTTCTCTCCCTCTTTCTCCCTCCCTTCCTCCTCTCTAAAAATAAATTTTTAAAAAATCATCCTTTTAAAAAGTTACCATGTAGATATTGGCATTTCATTCATCTCTTGATTTAAGTGAACTAAGTGTACTTGCTAGCCTATAACTATTAAGGGAGATTCTTAAAAGACAAAGGGTAAAATAACTGCAAACTGCATTATTGAGTAAAGTATTGACTTGAGATGTTTGTTCTCACAGGATGTCTCCACTGACTGCTAAAGCAGGGTAACTAATAATAGATAAACCTTGTAACTGCAGCAGCTCTGCTGAGGCCAGTACATTCACTATTTTTAGGAGGAGGACTTTTAACACAAAAATCATGTAAGCTAATGGCGCCATTCTCAAAAACTCAAAGAAATTGCTCTAGGAATCCACACAAAAAATGGAAGTAAACCATTGCCACAGCATGTAGGCTAACTACTTCATCATGAGTATGACAGCTACACAATTACGGCCACGTGTCCACGAATAAACTTTTATAATCACTTTTCACATTCTATTGTGTGCAGGAGTATTCCATGGTAGCATTTCTGGTGTGTGGTCTTCATAAAGAACACTTTTCACTTTCAAAATATGCTTTTAAAAAAGCATACAATCATTTTATAAGTTCTTTCCCCCCCCTAACAACCCCTTAAAAAAATTTTAACTTGATTGCCATTACCTTTGCCATAACTTCAGGATCAGGATCTTCTATAGGATCGGCCCATTCAACAGTTCCAACATTTCCCCAGACCTTGACTTTACCACTCATTAACCTACGCCTTGCTTGAGCAGCTGTTTTATGATCTTCATATTCAAGAAAGCAAAAACCTCTGTTTTTTTTCTTGTCGTCTGGTTGGTGGTATAAAATGACGTCTGTAAGACCCTCTGAAAGTAAGCAACCATTCCAGAAAAATTAGATAAAATAACAAGAAAGAACAAGTATATCAAATAATTTATTTCTGATACTTGAACATCGAAATAAAAAAGAATCACTTATCTTTAACAGATAATTTACCTGTTATCTTTAAGAGACTCAACAGATAATTTACCTTTCCAAAACACTTTCCAAATGTTCTCAATACAGAAAAAACTATATATCCTTTTAAATTAGATCTAAGGGTAATTCTGCTTCCATTAATGAGGCATAAAATCTTTACATAGCTGATTTAGTAAAATGGCAGTATAGGTCAGATAAGATTAGACATTTTTCTTATGCAAGTAAACACTAAAAACTTTTTAAAATGACACTTTTCTAGCCTCAGATATTGATTAGCTTTATTTAAAATGAAATAGAATATATTAGTTATTATAAAAGAATTTCAAAAGTTCCTTGAGACTAATAACAGGCTGATAATTTGTTAAAACATTCTAGGCAGACAAAAAAAATTTTTTTTTAATAAAAGCAGTCTGTCATTTGAAAACTGTTAAAAATGCTTTACAGTTCAAAGAAATTTCACCATATTGACAATATGGAAAAATCAAAACATTACACACACACACACACCAAACGATCTTACTAAGGATGTCAACTACCACCTAGAAATGCATACGAAAGAAATACAATATTCCGAAACAGGGATGCACAACAATGATTCTGATTCTGTAGACTGAGTTCATATCCCAGTTGCATTCTTACTAACTACATAACATTCAACAGGTTATTACCCCAAACCTTTTGTGCCTGTTTTCCTTATTTCATATGGTTGTACTGAGAATACAATGAGTCAATAAATGTAGTGTTTAAAACAGTGCTTGTCACATAGAAGTACGCAATTACCTTCAGTATTAAAAGTTGTACTTCCTTCCAAATAAATCCAACTTACCTGTTACTTTGCTAAATTCTTCAAGAATCTGTTCCTTGGTTTTACTCTTAGGAATAGAGCCCACAAAAAGCCTATTGTTGGCAACCGAGATGCAGACACCAATGTGTTTTCCAGAACGAATTTCATGATTATTATACTGAAAGGGGAAAATGTACACCATGTTTTCAAAATATTTACAATATCCTATCTTAAGTGCTTATTAGAGAAAGATATGCATATCCCATACACAAACACAAAATCTTTTAAACAAATTAAAATTTCAACACTATGTTTCTCAAGAATTTATCCTGTCGAAAAGTTACCATGAGACACTATACAAGGAAATTGTAATCTGAGGCAGATAGGAAGATCGTTTAGTGTGACAAAACACGCTAAACAAGTTTATGAACTGAATGAAATTAGTGCAAAATATTGTTAAGACCTTGAAATTTAGGAAACTTCTTTAACTAGGAATCAGGTCTATAGCAGCAAAATGGTTGATTCCAAAATCCATACTGCCAACCTTGTGCCCTCATGCAAAGGAAACTGATTCAAATACCAGCATCTAAGTTTATTTCTTCATCTCTCCTTAACCTCTTTACACAAAGTTGCCATAAGATTTTTTGGATTCACATACTTAAGTCTAAAAGGGAGAATCTTGTTTGTAATCTTGTTACTCTGAATCCCTTTACTTTTTCCCCCATTTAAATTTCATTAAGCCTGAATTAAAGTTGGAGAAAAATGAGTAAAGATCATAGTAAAAGTAAAACTATACAACTACAGTAAAAAGTAAACTTATTCTTCAAGTAACCGTATCTCATAGATGGGTGAGATATTGTAGAGGCAAAACCCAATCTGTCAAAGTGACAAATCTACCAATCAGTATTATTTACAAACCAAAGTTCAAAAGTATTCAAGTTATCTGGAAAAGTAGATTATATGTATTACACAGTTACAACCACTTCAATATTTCAAGTTAGTAATAATGGTGGCAGCAGCAGCAATAATTATTGATTAATCCCCCCACCCACCTGAAAATCTCCCGTAAATGTACATACAAGTAAAGCTATACAAACTGAAGAATCAACATGAATCTCCATACAACTTACAGACAAGCCTTGTGGCAAAAATTGACAGAAGTAAAACCGCCCTTCTCTCCCTATTATTCCCATAATAGGTACATAAGAGAAGAAAACATACATCAAGTCAGAAAACTGATCTCTCCCTGTCCATCTCCATCTCCAGATATTCAAAATTTAACATAAAGCTCAAACACCCTTCCACCAGTTCAAAACAGTTGTACTTCCTACCCCATCTACTCAGTTCACTCTACCCAAGGCTCTCCTCATTATGACCCCAGGATCCTCTATTCAAATTATACCAGAAACTTGTTTTTTTAATGATTACAATTTTTGTCTATTGAAAAAAATTTCTCAATGGCTTCCCATCACCAAAAAGATAAAAGTTCAAATACTTGTGCATTATGTAAGTCCATCCTAAAATCTTTTTCTCTACAGAACTATAATCTTAGCTATTTATACATAATTTCTCAGTTTTTCATACTGCTAAGCCTCTTAATAAAATGCTTTCCTTGAAACTTCCACCATCCAAACTCCTCTACATATTTGTGAATTTGAGCTCAACCATTACAGTACTCTACAATTCCTAAATCCTATAAAGGTCAATATTAACATCCTTCTATAGTTCTCAACAGGAGGGATTTTGCTCCCCAGGGGACATCTGACAATGTCTAGAGACTTTTTTGGTTGTCAAGTAGGGGTGGGAGACTTGTTGCTGGTATTTAGTAGGAAGGTAAAGGTCAGAAATGTTACAAAACATACTGCAATTCAGAGGACAGCCCAGCCTAACAAAGAATTATCCATTCTACGGGATTGAAAATGATGCCACAGACTGTTTTCTCATAGCATTTATATTCTATTTAAACCAAAAACCTCTTAAAACTAGAAATATACAGATAACCTACAAACAGTAGAACTAGTGCTGAATCCATCATGCAAGAGATTATCGACACGTAGGCTACAATATACTATTTCGCAAATGAGTTAACCAAACACAATAAACTTTTAAGATATGTACATTCTCTAAATTTTTATGATCTGGCATCAAATAGATTAGTGACAAATCAATGGCTTTCAATTTGGTCATTTACTCTATAGGAGTTAACAAAAACATTAAATTATCAAAAAAAAAAGGATGGAAGGAAATACAAAGTGTTTAAAGGGAGAAAGTAGAGTTATTTTGAAGATGACAGGATTTTGTGTCTTTCCCTTTTTTTGTATTTTTATTCCCCAAATGTTCTAAGGGTTTGCTACAACATGTTTAAAAAAAAACAAAAACTTTAAAGCTTTTATATTATTGGCTATATCACTTCCATCAATATTAACAATGCTGCTCCAAAAAAGGAATGAATGGTCCCATTATTCTCAACAAAAACTGTTCTTCCCTTCCAACTCATTATCACTAGCCTTGCTTATGGTTAATCAAGACAGGGTAAGTAGGAGGTATATTTAATATGGCTGTGTTCTCTGAATAATATAAATGACATGAAGATTTAGCAGGATTATAAAGTAAACTGTAACTCTTCATATTATTTTACTTTAAAAAACCTGAAATAATTATAGCTAACCCACAGAAAGTAAACTGGCTCACCAATGAAAATAAGTCATTAATAAAGGAGCAAAGACAACCCTCTGAGCATATTATTTAAATTAAAAAAAAGGTCCTAGAAATAAATCTCTTTAAAAGCAATGCCTCATCTCCCATATACAGATTAAGCATGCACTTTCATACACACATACACACACACACACGAATTGCCCAACTTTTTTTTTTTTTAATTTTTACTTGAGAACATTTTTTTCATTGCTTTTAGAGAGGAAGGGAGAAACATTGATGAGAGAGAAGCAATGACTGGTTGCCTCCCATTCACACCTGGACTGAAGATCAAATCCACAACCTAACCACGTGCCCTGGCCAGGAACTGAACCCATAACTTTCGGTTACTGGATGATACGCCAACCAACTGAGCCACACCAGCCAGGGTTTATTCTTTATTTTTTAGGACCAATCTATCATCTTTAAAATTTTTTATTGTTGGATTGATTTTAGAGAGAGAGAGAGAAACATCGATTTGTTGTTCCACTTAGTTATGCATTCACTGGTTGACTCTTGTATGTGCCCTGACCAAGGACTGAATATGCAAACTTTGTGTATGGAACGACCCCTCTAAGCAACTGACCAATGTGGCTGGGACAAAACCAATTTTTCATCTTAAATTAAAAAATAAACTTCACATCTCAACAGATGGGTGACAGTGAGTTAGATGGTAGAAGGGCATAACAAAAACTGTTCTGAACCTTACAAAAGATTCTAATTTGCTGATAAATCCTAATTCTCAAGTGTTAGTATATCAGGGCACTATAATGGTTTCCAAGTTTTTAAAAAGTGAAATCTTGCCCTGAGTGGCAGGGCTGCAAACTGTAAGGTCACACGTTCAATTCCTGGTCAGGGTACACGCATTGAGTTGCAGGCCAGGTCCCCGGTTGGGGTCATGCGAGAGGCAACTGATCCATGTTTCTCTCAGATATCAATGTTTCTCTCCCTCTCTTCCACTCTCTAAAAATAAATAAATAAAATCTTAAAAAGAAAAAAAAGTGAAGCCCTAACCAATGTGGTTCAGTTGGTTGGACATCACCCTTCAAAGTAAGAGGCTGCTCATTCAATTCCTGTTCAAGGCACGTGCCTGGGTGGCAGGTCCCTGGTTGGGAACCTGCGAGGGGCAACTGATCAATGTTTCTCTTGCCCATGGATGTTACCCTTTCTCCCTCCCTTCCCTCTCTCTAAAAATAAATAAATAAAATCTTTTAAAAAAATAGTAATTTTAGAACTTCAGATTCCGTACCACAATGAGGTGACCAAATAAAACAAAGATAAATTTTGCATATTAATTAATGCAGTTTCAGTATTTCAAACATCAAAGCAGGAGTTGTACAGTCTGGAACATCTGTCTTCTAGTGAAAATAACAAGTCATTTTTTCCCTTCCCTCATGGCTGGTCACCAAATCCCCAGATATTTAGCAATCTCAGGTTTAGAATTTGATACAGAAGTGGTTGCTCACTCCTAACTCTTCTTGTAGCAGCAAAGCCATTTACCTGCCAAGCCTGCCCACTTTCTTTTTAAACACTTAATTACAAAATCTTCTGTACATTGAGCAAAATTTACTTCCCTAAAAATTCTATAATAATTGTATTTCCTCCTCCAAATGACAGCAGTTCATTTATCTGCAAACAATGCTCATAACTCAATTTTTCTCTATACGCTAATCATTCCTCCACTGACATTGGCAACCTAAAGTGCCTCCTAGAGTGTCATCAAATAGTGACATCCATAACAAAGTATTATAGATACAGACTGAGGAGTTTAGAATAAACAGACTATTACTAATCTCCCATTTCTAGACATCATGCCTCTATAACATGTAGTCCATGATAACCTTAGCTTATATGGCAAATACACCACACTGTTGACTTACACTACAGCTTACATCTGATGGTACTTGTGTATAGGACTTGTCTTTAGTCCCCACTCAATTCCATCTTGCTAGTGTGACCTATCTGTCCATCAAAATCTTTTCAGATCCTGATTTTGTCATTCAGGGCATTTATTTTTAAACATAAACATGTAGATCCAAGTAACCAAACATTTCAAGGGTAGTCCAACTACACCCTCTCATTTAAAACACTGGTAAAAACTGGATTAGAATCTATGAAATACCACTACCTACCATTTCTCCCTTCAAAACCTCTAACCTCACTCCTTTCTATTACTGCTTCTCTCCATCCAAACATCCTTCATCATTCTGCCATTTATATCATGCTACCCACACCAAGGCACAATATTTTAATTACCACGCATTTAGCACAGCAGTCATGACTAATGCCTTCTGGCATTGACTTTATACAAGTTTTATCTCCTGTTTCTTTCCACAAAACACAGCTTCAACTAGAGTTACCACCTATTTCCTTCACTGTTCTGCTCAAATCTCTTTATCACAAAGCCTTCTCTAACAACCCCTACCCAAAGCAATCTATCCTGTTACCCTTTGAACCATCTGCTTCTACTTTCATTGTAATTAGCCTCAAATGTCCTGTAAGCTCTAAAGTCAAGAGCTGAATCAAACTACCTTGAATGCCCATAGTAAAATATTTCACTTTAAAGCCACTAAATATTTGCTAAATTGCTACTAAGATATTTTGTGGGCCTATCTTATCAGAGTTGCATTCTCCGAAATGGCTATGCACATGTTACACTAGTATACACAACAACTTTGGTAAATAAAACCATCAGTAGCCATAAAACCATCATTTTTAATGTGCAAACAGAGACCAACTATTCCAGTGTTTGTAGCACAAGCCCTAATGGCATTTTCTGCAGGATACTTGCATTACACAGGAGTAGGAAAATAGGGTAAATTGCCAAACACCATTACCTAAAAGATAATTCATAAGTAAGGATACAAAATACTAACAATAAGAAAAATACAAATAAGACAAGTGAATACAATAAGTAAATAAATAATACACGAATAAACTGTGTTTCACATACTCACAACTATGAACCTACTTTTGTCTACCCATGTATAGGGCTGTAATGGACATCGCAACGCCAATGGCCCTAGGCTCCAGTTCCAGCAACCTACCACACAAATACATATACACGCTTGTCTGCCTTTCCTGCTGGTCTTTGTGACAATGCCAAACACTACACATACTTCCAAATATCCCCCAAGGAGTGACGGGAAAAGCTTCACACAGCCCCAATTATTCTATGATAATCCCTTTGACTGGAGGTAGCACAGAATAAACAACTGCAAATAAAAACCAGAAAACCTTTCAATAGCACAACAGCCCATAGCTAAAATGAGAATATTATAAAATGTTGCCATAAATAATGGATTTATATGGCACTGGTCAGCCAGCGAGATTATTTATCCAGCACCCACTGTACAACAGCACTGTTCTAATGTCAGGGATTACTGGGAAAAAAAGAGCTTACATTCTGATGATGAGAGATAAGCAAATAACTTATAAAGCCAAAAAAATAATTTTAAGAAGCATTCTATTTTATCATGTTCAGCATACTGTCATGAGGCAGCTGGGTGCTTGCTGCTCAAAGTCAGAAAAGGCCCTCTAAGACTTGATTGATTAGAAGGCAGCAACCATGGTAACTGGTTGAAGTGTAAGAAAACAAAACAGCAGAAGGCAGCCTTGAGACGGAAATGGTCATAGCTTATGTGGAGGATAAAAAAGGCAAAGTATAGAAGGAAGGGTAACGAAGAGTAAGAAAAGAGAGGTTAAGAAACTTGAGATGGTATGGCCTCCTTTGGAAGCCATTTATTAAGAGCTTTCAGCATGGGACTGTTGTGACTTTATCTATGTTGCTAAATGGTTAAGACAGTAAAGAGGCGATGGAGGGCAGTAAAACTAGCTCGGATTCTTCAAATGGTACCTTAGACTCGATGGTAAAAAGTGGTTAGATGCCAAAAATACTTTGGCAGTATAGAGAGACAGGACTGAGTTCCTTTTAACACTACCTAAACCACTACATAATTTAAAGAATGAGGCTACCAGGTGACATAACTCATACTGTTGGCTTATTATGTCTAGTTAACAATGGGTACTCTTTAACAAACCTGGTATCAAACTAAAGCAATATGACCTCAGGCAAGCCACCCAGCCTATTTACTCCTCTGCAGAATAAAAATAATCCCACCTACCTTGAAGAATGGGTTGAGGTGGTATTAAAAGGTAAAAATGTAGCACCCAGCAGATCTCCTATACCTTAATGAGCACTCAGATGGTAGCTTTATCCGCCTTTAGAAATTCAGATCTTGCTTCCTTGGCTAGATTATCATTTGGGTATGAAGTTTTTTTAATAACCTTGTATTTTTTTAGATTTTATTTATTTTATTTTTAGAGGGGAAGGGAGGGAGAGAGGGAGGAACATCATTATGTGGTTGCCTCTTGAGCACCCCCTACTGGGGACCCGGCCAGCAACTCAGGCAAGTGCCCTGACTGAGGAATTAAACCAGAGACCCTTTGCTTCACAGGTCCGACACTCAATCCACTGAGCTACACCAGCCAGGGCTGAAAGTTTTTTATTCCCCAAAATACAAGAAAGATGATGGCTGAAAATGGGGTCATTTAAAGTTTGCGGTTGCTTCTAACTTTATGCCTCTTCAGCTGTTAACATCATTGACCCATTTTTACAATTCAGATGCAAATTTAAAATCTACAATAGCTTTTAATCTATGGGGGGAAAATCGCTACTGAATCATTAAAAAAATAAAGCCCAATACATAAACTATCACACTCTAAGGTATTTAAGACACTCAAAGTACAGGTAAACAAAAGGAGTGTTTCAATCCTGCCTGATCATAAATAATGCAAAAGGGGTATTTTCTCAATCTGATTATCTACAACTGGAATGAGAGTTCAATTATCTTATATAAAAACTCACTTTGGATAGAGTTGTAATTCAAGTAGACTATCATGAGATGACACAATTAAGGACAGTTTTCAAAATATGCTACATTAAGGAATATATTTAAAGAGAGAAGTATTCATATTTCCACAA